>OX578139.1:68635253-68812753 GCA_951213105.1 Amaurobius ferox
ACCAGGTTGACCTATAAGTGATTTATCTACCAAATTTTGTGAAATTTGGTATAAAAATTTTTCTGGTAAAGTGGATACAGGCAATTTTGGCTTGCTATTTCTTTAAAAAATAGCAGGCTTTTTTATCCTGAATCGTACAAAAATCTAACCAGCTCTAGTGTCACACATATGTGACTTATCTACCAAATTTTATAAAATTTGATCCATCAGTTTTGGAGTTAGAGTGGATAAATTCATTGCATAGGCGACACAAAGACAGACGGACACAAAGACACACACAATGTTTTGTTTATAGTTTATCATGTACTGCAGGGAAAGTAATAATTCTACAACTGTTTTTCACAAAGTTTCTCTGGTTCAACATTGCATTCTGAGAAAAACTCGAAACTAACGAACTCTGTTCAGAGTCTATTATTTCGGCTTTAGTTTTCAATTATTTGTTGCCATATATCCGCTGCGCTCCCGTATATGTACGGGGGATTTTGGATCTTTTATCTGCAACATGAGGGTCATTTTCAGCGGGATTAATGGCCAGCCGTATCCATTCTCTGCCTCATTTAGGATTTTCTCCAAAATCTGACGTCAATATTTGCTTGAATGGAGAGACAAGGGAGCACTGGTAAAGAAATATAATGTTTTAGGGATCATGAATGCTTCGATGGAACTATAACTAGTAGTCTGAACTTCATATTTTAAAATTTCTGCTTACATTTATTGTTAGTTTGACAGAAGATTTTTACATTCCCTGCAATACATGGTAATGTATAGGGAAAGTATTGGAATCATGCCGAAAATCGCAACTCGAGTTTTTGACGGATCTACACGTTTCGGGACCTCTAGAACAAGAATACACTATTTTTAACGTGACGTCTGTGTGTGTGTCTGTCTGTCTGTGTATCTGTCTGTTTATCTGTTTGTCTGTATCGAATCGTCTGTCTGTTTATTTGTTTGTCCACTCTAACTCAAACACTAATGAACCGAATTTCAGAATAATTTGGTAGGTAAATAACTTGTGTGTGATCCAAGTGCTAATTACTTTTTGGTACGATTCGGTAAAAAAGCAACCCGCCCTTTTTTGTAAAATGGCTCACAAAAATTTCATGTATCCAAACTAGTTGAGATACTAATTAACTAAATTTCGCAAAATTTGGTAGATAAATTACCTGTGGGATACGTTGGTGCTGATTAAATTTTACTACAATGTGGAGAAACGTAACCTGCCTTTATTTGGAAATGGCCCTCAAAAATCGTCAAAATCTAAAATAAAATACTACGTATGCTCAAATATATCAATTAAATGCTTATTTTATACATATTTTTTAACAATGCAAAGAATGAGATCAATCCCATTAGACTAATTTTAGCAGTTCTCTAGATATTTTATTTTTTCGCATTTACTCTGCATCACTGTAAAAAAAAAACGTCTAGTTAAAAACTGAGAACAAAAATTGATTTAAAAGTTTCAATTCAGAGTAATTTTAAATAATCGTGAGCGCTATTTTTGTGCAATTAAATCCAATACAATGAATGAAGAAATAGGGAACGTGAATATGAGTCGACAGAGAAAGTCATGTGCTGTCCACATCATATTTTTTGTTTCTCTTTCAATACAACACACGCTAATGTAACGGAGTCAGTATTGGAATGTGATGTCCAGCAGCGGGTGAGGCAGCCGTGGTTATCTGAGGGTCACTCACTTGACCGGTATCCCTTGTTTTTCGAGCTGAGAGTCGGTTACTTGCTTTCCCGAAAAACTATTTTTAATCGTTCTACTGTATTACGTTCTTCTTTTAACACTTTCCGAAGAAGTTGAAAAGTATTTATTACTTTGTTCGTTCTGTCTGCCTGTCTGTTCGTTCGCACGGTAATTGCCGTAAAAATGGCTTTATCAAAATGAAATTTTAGCATGTTGTTGAGACGGTCTGTGGAACATATGAGAATGTAAATGAATAATATCGACGAATTAGTTTTGGATTGAACCCGGGTTCAAAAAGTGAAATACATTGAACCCTATGGGATCAAATTTTTCAAACATTTTTTAAGCGAAGTGTTGCACGACATGTTGACATTTCGGAGGCAAACGTCAGTCAAGTTAATAAGCGCTTCAAATGCAGCGTGTAAGTAAATAATACGTTCACGAGAACCAATGGAAACTCATACATATATAAGCAGCGTACTTTCCCTCCAGCACCAAGAACAAATCAAGAGGTTGTATGATATCACATGGGGAATGAAAAAGTGTGTTCCCACAGAGGGTCTGACGAACATCAGAGATTCGATGTTTAAACAGAATGCAGTCAAAAAGTATCAAGAAAGATCAATCATGCTTAAAGCATTGATTGTGAAGCACTTTCCAACTTCAATGCAATTTTATTTAAATATCTCTAAAATGCAATACATTCCTAAGTAATATTTTAAAACTTATCACAATACTACATTAATTTATTATATTTTAAAACTTAAACCTTCATCGAAGATATAAACTTCATTCAAATGACGGCATTGAAATATAAATTGCCTGGTTTAAACATCTCTAAAATGCGATACATTCCTAGGTAGTATATTAAAAATCATCATAACACTACAATAATTGATTATATTTGAACTTCATCGAAACCAACTGACGTTCATTTAAATAACGTCATAGAAAAAATAACACGCCTGGCTCTCTCTATAAAAGCAGCATTTCATTCATAACATTTTCCCATTAATTTCATTCATCACAGTACTAAAATAATTTATTTTATTTAAAGAAACTTAAAACCATGGAGCTACAAATAATTAAACTCAATGCTAAAACTTCATCGAAAAAAATCGTCCTTCTCTTTAAAAAATCAATGAATATTTCACTCATATCAGCTATGCAGACTCCATGAGCTAAATACTTTTGCGTTAAAAAAATACAGCAATACTTATACAACTCATCCTGCATATTTTGCTGTCTACATTTTACATAAATGAAAAATAGGTTTCGTTGTAGAAATAATCAAATTTGGATGATCATTTTGACTCAAATATATTGTCATTGCGTTGTTTCCGTATGTAGATGCACAGAATTTATGCAAAAATAAAGCGGTTTTAGGACGAATACAACACTTAATATGAATTAAAAAGAACTTTAAAACACACGAGTTTGAGACAAAATGGATTCCATATTTTATTTTGAAGTGGCTCACGTGATCTTTTCATATCACGTTCACGTGATCGATTCATATAATATTTTAATTTTTATTTAAAGAACTACTGAATATATTTTGCTGAATTTTTTTTATACATTTTATGGAATAATTTATATATTACCTAAAATTTTCGAAGCAATTTGTCAATTTTAAATCCGCTTAAAAAATGTTTGAAAAATTAGGTCCCATAGGTTCAATGTATTTCATTTATTCCACCCGGGTTCAATCCAAAACTAATTGGGTGATATCATTCATTTATATTCCCATAGATCCTACAGACCGTCTAAACAACATACTAAAATTTCATTTTGATTAAGTCATTTTTACGGCAGTTATCGTGCTAACGGACAGGCAGACAGACAGACAGACAGAATGAACAAAGTCATAAACACTTTTCAACTTTGTGGTAAACTGTTAAAAAGCTCCAACTCCTTTCTTTTTTTGTTACGAGAGTGCGTCTAAATACTACGGTGGCATCACGAAGAGCACCCTGACATAATTAGACGAAATTGTGCCATCAATAATCAAATCACTGATAGTAATAATATTCAGCACTAATGCACTGTCAGCAGAACAAATGCTGGAGGATAGCAGCGTGTTCGCTGATGATTTTATAAGTGGAAAAGAGAATAATTGCATATCGATTATCAGACAGTGCCACTTCACGCTTAGTGTTGCACTGCATTTAATACAATTGTGCTCTGATGAATTCAACCGCTTTTAAGCAAACTGAGGTAACCAATCATTTTTCCCATGAGAACTTAAAACTGAACATAATACTGGATTTGCTTAAGATAACCTATAAATGTGTTTATGTAATATTAATTATCTTAATATATATATATATATATATATATATATGTGTGTGTGTGTGTGTGTGTGTGTGTGTGTGTGCGCGCGCGCGCGTGTGTGTATCTAAATTAATTTTAATGATTGCATTTTATGCCTTAATCAAGAAATATAAAAAATCTGATGGGGGCAGCACATGACTTTCCCTGCAGATTTAAATTCATATTTTCTTTATGTTTTAATAATTCATTAGATTGAGTTTAAATGCACGAAATAACACTAAATTTGCACGTTTAATTCAATTTTTGTTTTTATGCAGTTATATGTTTTTATAACAAAAATGCAAAAAATCTCAAATATCTTGAGAACGGTTAGTCCTAAAGTATAATGGGGTGTGTTATATTATTTTCCTCGTTAAAAATTGCGTATAAAACCAGGATTTAATTAATACATTTCCGTTTTTTTTTAGATTTTTGCGATTTTTGCGGGGCATTTCGTAAAACGAGGCTGGTCGCTATTTTCCGAATCGTACCAAAATCGAATCAGCACTAGAGTGTCCCACAAGTAACTTATCTACCAACTATTGGGAAATTTGGTCAATTAGTATTTTAGCTAGGGTGGATACATGACATTTTTGCGGGCCATTTCGTAAAAAAAGGCAGGTTCTTCATTTCCGAATCGTCCCAAATTCTAATCAGCACCAGAGTATCCAACAAGTAACTTGTCTACCAAATTTTGTGAAATTTGGTAAATTAGTACTTTAGCTAGAGCGAATAAATGAAATTTTTACGGGTCATTTCACATAAAAGGGTGGGTTTTGTTTTTACGAATCGTACCAAAAACTAAACTAGCACCAGGGTCGCATCCACGTGACTTACCTGCCAAATTTTCTGAAATTCGGTCCATTAATTTTTGAGTTAGAGTGGATACATACATTGCACAGACAGACAGACAGACAGACAGATAGACGCACACACAGACGTCACGCTAAAAATATTTTGTTTAGTGTTCTAGAGATCTCGAAACGTGTAGATCCGTCGAAAACTCGAGTTACGATTTTTGACATGATTCCAATAGTTTTCCTATACATTACCATGTATTGCAGGAAAATTAAAAGTTAAAGAATTAATCAATTCAAATGTGAGTAATTGTTTTATGTGTTGAGCGTTATTCCTCAGTATGCGAGGGCCGGGAGTTTTCGTACTCCACCCTAAGTGACGGCATTAAAGGTAAGTCTTTTAATTTAAATAATGGTAAGAACGAGTTACCTTATGACACGAAGTTAAAATTTACACATTGCTTTGAAAATTTTAGAAAATATTCAAATTATCCCATAAAATATACAAAAAAAAATGTCAGCAAAATATGTTCTGTTACTTTTCAAATAAAATTTAAAATAGTAATTAATCCATATTATGTGAAGAGATCACTTGACCCACTTTAAAATAAAATATGGCATCCATCTTCTCTTCCCAGTTGTTGTTGTTGAGACCGAGACCGTCCGATCTACCAGAAAGGTGTAAGGTAACTGTTTGGACGGCCCGGAAGTGCCACCCAATTTAGACCGGAATCCAGTGGGGGAGGCATCCACAGGGACCATACCCTCCTTCCCCTACCTCCAACCTCTGGGAAGGACTTACGGACCCACATGTTTAACGTGATCATACTCCGCATGAACACGGCGGCAGTTGTGGCAGCGTGCAAATCCAGCGCGTAAACCACCGGGCTACCGTCCCCGAAATGTGCCAACAGCACGCGGTGTTCTCTTCCCAGTGTAAAAATCGTGATTTTTAAAGTTCTTTTACATTTACATTAGTCTGGAATTCGTCCTAAAACCGCTTTATTTTTGCGTATTTTCAGTGCGTCCGTATTCTGCGCCAACGCAAAGATACTAATATTTTTGGTTTAAATAATCATCAGAGTTTGATTATTTCTACAAGGAAACCTAAATTTAATGGATGCAGAATGTAAACAAGTAACAAGTGACAAGATGAGTTGTATACGAATTGCTGATTTTTTTCTCTTCAAATTATTTAGGTCTGGAGTCTGAAATAAAAGTGATATGAGTGGAACATTCATTGCTTTACATAGAGAGCCAGACACGATTTATATTTATATGCCGTCGTTTAAAGAAATCTAAGTTTTCAAATATAATAAATTATTTTAGTACTGTGATAATTCAAAATATATCAGCGCTGAATGTATCGCATTTTAAATATGCTTAAATAAAGTTGCATTTCAGTGGGAAAGTGTTTCATAATCAATACTTTATGCATGATTGATCTCTCTTATTGTATAAGAGTAACTGGATAAATGCGTGAACAGAGGTTACAAACAGAAAACAACAAAAAAATTGTGCAAATGCATTAAAAGTTTCAAATATACTAAGAATTTTTTTCGAAATACCGTTATATTACGGGTCGGATAATCAGGTTACACACTACGAGCTCAGATTGTGTTGCAGATCAACAATTGTTTGTTGCAGGTGTACGTCGGGTCAATGCAGAGGACTAAAATATTCTGGAACAGGGTAAAAATATGGACGAATTTTCCACGAATTTATACACTTCGAGCACTCTGAAATACGAAAAATAAATTTTTAACGTCACATTTGTTGTGTGAGTGTATGTGTGTTGTGTGTGCATATGTGGTGTGCGTATGTGTATGTAGGTGTGTTGCAAGTGCATTTTCTGTGCGTTGTGTGTGTAGGTGTGTTGTATGTGCGTTGTGCATGTATGTGTGCTGTGTGTGTATGTTGTGCGTGTGTTTGTATGTTGTGTATACATGTGCGTGTGTCTATCTGTCTGGGCAATGTATGTATTCACTTATGCTCAAAAACTCTCCGACTATATTTTATCAAATTTAGTATTTAAGTCACTTATGCGTTATCCGGTTGCTAATTAGACTTTGTTCCAATAGAGAAAGTTGGACTTGTCATTTGTTTCGAAATAGCTCAAGATAATAGACATAATGTGAAATAAAAGACAGAATACAGCAATGAATTTATGTATGCACTCAGCAGTCTAGAAATTTTTAGTAGATAAAAGCCATATTCCCTGTCAGCCAGGTAAAACGTGTAGAAATGTTTTTGTAACATTATAATTGCTTGTATCAACACAGAATTTGAAAACAAAGAACAGTTAATCTATCATTTTATGAACTAAACTTTTTTCTGTTAATTAGGATTTAAACAAACATCATTAAGTGCACTCACATATAGGACAGACTTGTTTGATCATTAATAAATATATATTTGCAAAGTGTTAAATATATATTTTTAAACATGTCTAACTTTTAAGAAGTTGATTAAATTTGAAATTCATCAAACATTATTTTTCTATGTTGCGTAAGACCTGTCATTTTCATTTAGTATTATGCTATTGTAGTCTAACTGTTGTAATAACATTAATTAGTGTTCGAGGTAAACATTTAAACCACTCATTAAACGTTTACTTTTATGTACACTCACCCTTTTTTCATAAAATAAACTTTTAAAATTGCTACATCTACTATAACTGCAAATGGTTTTAGGAACGCAAACAAAAAATTCTGATGTGGGCAGCACATGACTTTCCCTGCAGACTCATATTCACGTTCTCTTTATGTCTCAAATAATTCATTATATTGAGTTTAATTGCACAAAATATTACCCATATTTATTTAAAATTACTCCGAATGTGCACTTTTAAATCAATTTTCATTCTCATTAGGGTAACTTGATTTATTTTCCAAGGTAGGGTAGCGAAACTGCGAAAAACCTAAAACATCTCGAGAACGGTTAGTCCTAGTGCAATGGCGTTAGTCTTATTCTTTTTAACGTTAAAAATTAAAACAAGCATGTAATTGATATATATAAGCATGCGTAGTTTTTATTTTAGATTTTGACGATTTTTGCGGGCCATTTCGCAAAAAAGGCAGGTTTTTTTTTTCGAATCGTACCAAAATGTAATCAGCACCAGGGTAACCTACAAGTGACTTATCTACTTTTCGAGTTAAAGTGGATATACATACATTACACAGACACACAGACGTCACGCCAAAAATAGTTTTTCGTATTCTAGAGGTCCCAAAACGTGTAGATCCGTCAGAATTTCGAGTTGCGATGTTTGGCATGATTTCAATACTTTCCCTATACATTACCATGCATTGCAGGGAAAGTAAAATGTATAACAATTCCATGTGTGAGCGAAAAATTTGTGCACACTCTTTTGGTGGCGCCAGCGGCCCTACCGTGCTTATAACACCGGTTCTCCTTAGATCACCGAAGTCAAGCAGCATCGGGCGCGGTTAGTACTTGGGTCGGCGACCACCTGAGAACACCGCGTCCTGTTGGCACATTTCGGGCGCGGTAGCCCGGTGGTTTGCGCGCTGGATTTACACGCTGCCACAACTGTTCATGCGGAGTACGATCACGTTAAACATGTGGGTCCGTAAGTCCTTCCGAGAGGTTGGTGGTAGGGGAAGGAGGGTACGGTCCCTGTGGATGCCTCCCCCACTGGGTTCCGGTCTAAATTGGGTGGCACTTCCCGCCCAACCAAACAGTTACCTTACACCTTTCTGGTAAGTCGGACGGGCTGGGTCTCAACAACAACAACACTCTTTTGGTGAAATGTAGTAAAATGATGTTTGAGGAAGATACAATTTTGAACTATATGAATTACACAGAGATACTGACATAATTAAATACATTAAAATTAACAGAATGCAATGAACAGGACATTGCTCAGTTTGGAGGCTAAAAGAATGACAAAAACAGTTTTTATGTCCATGTCGGAAAAGACATAGATGACAAGAAATTGACGCGGATTGATTATATGGACAAGGACTTTGAGTTGTTAACTATTAACAAGAAAGCTCAATCATGCATGAAGCATTGATTATGAAACACTTTCCAAATGAAATGCAATTGCTGCAATTTTATTTACACATCTCTAAAATGAAAATGTATTCGGCGCTTATATATTTAAAACCATCACAGGACTACAATAATTTATTATATTTGAAAACTTAAAACTTCATTGAGGAAAATAAACTTCATTCAAATGACGTCATCGAAATATAAATCATCTGGCTGGCTCTCTATATAGAAGCAGTGAATATTTTATTCATATCACTTTTATTCCAGACTCATCCAGAGCTAATTAATCTTGCGTGAAAAAAAATCAGCATTTCCTATACAACTCATCTTACAATCACTGGCTTACATTCTGCGTTTATCAAAATTAGGCTTTCTTGTAGAAATAATCAAAGTTTGATGATCATTTAAACTCAAATAATGTAATTGAGTTGACACAGAATACAGATGCACAGAAAATACGAAACAAAAGCGGTTTCAGGACGGATGCAACACTAAATATAAATTTAAAAGAACTTAAAAAATCACGATCACTGGGGAAAAAAATGGATGCTATATTTCATTTTGAAGTGAGTCACGTGATCTTTTCATATTATATGGGTGTAATTATTATTTTAATTTCTATTTAAAAAACTACCAAATATATATTTTCTGAAATCTTTTTTATATATTTTATTGTATATTTTGTATATTTCCTAAACTTTTCGAAGCAATTTGTGAATTTTAACTTCTCTCAAAAAATGTTTGAAAAATTAAGTCCCAAGGGTCAATCTCAAGGGTATTGTAATTTTCAACCCGGGTTCAATCCAAAACTTATTGGGTGATATTATTTATTTACATTCCCATATAACCCACAGACCGTCTCAACAACATATTAAAATTTCATTTTGATGAAGTTACTTTCACTGCAGTTATCGTGCGAACAACAGATAGGCAGGCAGACAGAATGAACAAAGTCATAAGCACTTTTCAACTGTGTTGGAAAGTGTTAAAACTTGGAGAAGCATTGTTTCAGGAGGAACAGTTTGGAAGACCTTTCTGGGGAAGGCCAAGGCTGCAATGGACTGTTTAGTCGTTGACGATGATGAAACACAAAATTGAGAACAGAAATAAATATGTTGGTGTAACATAACAATAAAGGAAGATATAAAAAATGCAAATATTTAAAACACGATTAATATAGAAAAATATGAAGACCATGGGAATTTTTTTTGCTATCAATGAAAAATTATGTACTGCAAAACATCTGTAAATTAATCATGGAGTTTAGATGACCATACACAAACGTATTTTACCAAACAGTAAAATGAATCGTGATCCCGGCAGTGAAGGAAGTGAGTAAACCCATCATTCACTGAGTCACAAAAGCTATCTTCCCCACAAACAGAAAGACATCAGGCTGATTAATCCCCCGTTCTATAATGGACAGCGAGTTTGATAAGGTAGGGGTTTAGTGGTATAAAGTAAGGTGAGGTAAGGTGAAGTAAGGGGTTAGTGGCACTAAACTGTGGTTCATCGTGTCATATGCAATTTCTAATTATCATTTCTGCATTTCCAAAATGGATTTTGTATCTCGTGGAGTTTTAGAAGCAGATGGAAAGTCGTAATAGAAATAATATATTGCTTTGTTGACAGTTTTTGTATATCTAATAACATATCGTAAAAAAAAAAAATCAGCGGTGACTCCAGTTCGATTTGGCCGACATGCTTTTACGTGAATATCGTCTTGTAATATAAAAAAAATCTGATGTGGGCAGCACATGACTTTCCCGGCAGATTCAAATTCATTTTTTCGTTATTTCTTTAAGAACTCATTAAGTTGAGTTTAATTGCACAAAATGGCATTAATTTGCATTTTTAATTAAATTTCTGCTTTTATTTGGTAATTGGACATTTTTCCAAAGGCGGCATAAAAAATGCGAAAAATCTCAAATATCTCGATAACGGATTACTCGAAATCTCTCAAATATCTCTATACATTGAGATTGACATTGACATATATATTGAGATATATATATCTTTGAGATATAATATATCTCAAATATCTCTATATAAATATATCAAATATCTCAAATATCAAATATCTCAAATATCTAATATCTCAAATATCTAGCGAAAAATCTCAAATATCTCGATACGGAGATCCTAGAGTAATGGAGTTGTTCTTATTATTTTTCTAGTTAAGAATTACGTATAAAATAAGCATTTAATTGATACATTTGTACATACGTAGTCTTTTTTTAGACATTGGCGATTTTTGCGGGTCATTTCGTAAAAAAAGGCAGGTTGTTCTTTTCCGAATCGTATCAAAATCTAATCAAGCACTAGAGTATCTCACATGTGATTTATCTACCAAATTTTGAGAAATTTGGTCATTTTGCATTTCAGCTAGAGTGAATATATGAGATTTTTGCGGGCCATTTCGCAAAAAAAGGCGGGTTCTTTTTTTTAAGTTCAATTTTTAAAAATTCAATTAATAGATTTAAAATTGTATTTTAATTGCTGAGAGTATGGCGTTATCGCTTAAACTAATAGCTTATGGGTTGCTTAGGAGTTTAATGTTATTTAATCAATGTTTCTTGGTACCACTGTATATTAGTACATGTATCTCGAGGGTTTTATTTATTTTCTATTTTTAAGATTTTATTATTTTATCCTAAAATGTTATTTTTCATTTGTTCTTTCTTTTGTCTTTCGGGTTTACCTTTTCTACATTATTCCTAAATTGGTTCTTATTTCAGCTTTTACCAAATACTTTTTGTAATAAACATTTTAAATAACAATATTGGAATCTGAGTAGTATTATTACTATATGTCTATGTTCTACGTCTATGTATGTCTCTGTTTATTATTTTTGTCTATGTGCATTATCTTTGTATATTGCACATGTTTTTTTGTGTTATTTCTGTGTTTTTCCTGCCTGTACGTTGTAACTGCTCAGCACCCTTTTGGTGAGCTGGATGGTTTGAGTAATCATAATACTAAAACACATTCATCAGAATCATGCAATATGAAACAGGATTGAAATAGTGGGATTTTGTATCATTCATTTAGTTATTGAATATATTTATCTTAAGCTAAAAGAATAACAATAATTAATAATCAATCTAAACCAAAACCATCAAATTGAGATACTCATCTAGCGTGAAAATAAAAATTATCCGAAAAGGTATCATACTGGATAATTCTAATTAAAAAGTCTTAACTAAATTACGGCGAACACAGTACATGCATTTTCGCCACTGAACTTTCCATCTTCTTAAAGTTTGTCATTGTATGATGCAATCCATATATATCTAGGAGCTGAGTTAAAATATCATTCTTTTAGTGACATATATAATTCAAATTGTTCGAGTTAAGAATAATTTCGAACTAATAACACAGGAAAATACTTCAATGAAGACCCAAAACATCTCTCCAGATGTCTTTTAAAAACCACGTGAAGTGATTCGTGCTCTGTTTATGTACAGTCCTATCAGCAGGAAATGAAACAACAAAAAATCTGATGTGGGCAACACATGACTTTCCTTATATAATGTAATGAATTTACTACTTTTACAGTAAAGAAATAGGTTTATCTTACAGTAGATACTTATATTCTTTCCAAGATATTGAATTTTTGACAATTAGTCGTCATTTTCATTGATTTAGTGTCATTTTTATCCATTTGGCGAGATTTTCGTTAATTTAGCAACATGCCAAAAAGTCGCCAAGCTGGCGACATTCCGCCAAATTCGTCGCCAAGTGTTATGGACGCCAAGTGTTATGGACGAAGAAATAAGGTATTCTTACAGCAGATAAATGACTATTGGAGTTCAAATACAAAAGTATTACTCATAGTATCTATTTTTATGAATGGAACGAGTTAGATCCACGAGAATGATGTCATCCAATTTATCGCATGGTATTACATATGAAAAGTGAACATGTTTCTCAATAGGAATTTTTTTTTTATTTTATATGACTTTTTGATAATTTTTTTGAAAAATGTGCAATATCTCGAGAACGGTTCATGTTAGCGTTCTAAAATTTATGTCAATCGTTTTTTAATGAAAAATTACATAAGAAATGTCTATTTACGTAATTTTATTAGCGGTTTTGATTTTTTGACGAATTTTTAAAAATTTCACTCGAAAATTTAGGGGGGTTCTGAACATTCGATTGCGTATAAAAACAATATACTTCTAGTGTTTATGGATTGTAATTTTTGTACCAAATTTCGTTTGAATCGGTCCATTTGTTCGTCAGTTATCGTCTCCACAGACTCACTGGCACACAAACACACACACACACACATACTTTCACACACACACACAGACATCACTTAAAAAATGTTCGATTCGTGATCAGGGATGCTTGAAACGTGCTCTCCCGTCGAAGACTCGAATTCGAATTTTTGACCCCGTCACAATACTTTCCTTATACATTATGTATATAAGGAAAGTAATAAATAAAGCGTCTCAAAACTGCTCTTTCGTTTATGGAATAGTGGCATCTAGCGACGCCTAGCGTAGTTAGGCAAATTTTGTCAAAATCCAATAAGTGATCATCTGGAAATCCCGAATTCTTCGAATTTGACACAATGCTACTTCTTGACCCATAGGATTAAAATGACATTACAGTCGAAAACATGTGCCGATGTTCCTCCATGTCAAACACCAAACAGTTTAACGAACCAAGAATATTTTATTGGGAACTAAAGTGGCAAGGTGATAATTTACTCTAACTATTATTAATTTGCCTGTTCTGGGAACTTTTAACTTCAAACCATTATATGAAATCAGTTGAAATTGACTTCTTGACTAACCTGTTATCTGACCTATTGTCACCTTAACAGAGCAGAAAATCCTGTGCTTAAAAAAACATCTAATCATATCCATTCTACATAAACGCATTTCCATGTCTGAACTGTTAATAGATGTAAGTTTTTGTCAAGAAATTTTTTGACACGTCATGACTTTATTTCAATTCTTCCTGCTGCAACTACCAAATGAACGAACGGTCCATATCACTTTGAGGCTTAATCATTCGTCTTACAAACGATTATTTTATTGGTGAGAAAATTAATTCATCGCTGCATCAAGATATATCCAAAGTCTGGCCACAACAGATTGTCTGCGCATATCAAGGTCTAATAAAACAAGAAAGATCAATCATGCTTAAAGCATTGATTATGAAACACTTTCCAACTTCAATGCAATTTTATTTAAACAAGTCTAAAATGCAATACATTCCTCGGTAATATTTTGAAACTTATCACAATACTGCATTAATTTATTATATTTGAAAACTTAAACCTTCATCGAAAAAAATGAACTTCATTCAAATGACGGCATTAAAATATAAATTGCCTGGTTTAAACATCTCTAAAATGTTATACATTCCTCGGTAATAGTTTTAGAATTATCATAATACTACGATAATTCATTATATTTGAAAACTTCATCGAAAACAACTGAAATTAATTCAAATGACGTCATAGAAAAAATAACACGCCTGGATCTTTCTATAAAAACAGGATTGCATTCATAACTTTCTCCCATTCATTTCATTCATCACAATACTATAATAATTTATTTTATTTAAACATTTTATTTCAGACCATGGAGCTACAAATAATTAAACTCTATGCTTAAAACTTCATCGAAAAAAATCGTCCTTCTCTTTATAAAATCAATTAATATTTCATTCATATCAGCCATGCAGACTCTATGGACTAAATTATTTTGTGTTAAAAAAATACAGGAATTCTAATACAACTCATTCTACATATTTTGCTGTTTACATTTTACATAGGTGAAAAATAGGCTTAGTTGTAGAAATAATCAAATTTAGATGAGCATTTCAACTCAAATATATTGTCATTGCGTTGTTTCAGTATGTAGATGCACAGAATTTAAGCAAAAATAAAGTAGTTTTAGGACGGATACAACACTCAATATAAATTAAAAAGGGAATTAAATCACGATTTTGAGACAAGATGGATGCCATATATCATTTTGAAGTGGGTCATGTGATCATTTCATACCATGGTCACGTGATCGTTTCATATAAGATGTGTAATTATTATTTTAATTTTTATGTAAAAAACTAGTAAATATATTTCGCTGAATTTTTTTTTTATATATTTTATGGAACAATTTGAATATTACTTAAAATTTTCGATGCAATTTTTGAATTTTAAATCCGCTTAAAAAATGTTTGAAAAATTAGGTCCCATAGGGCTCAATGTATTTCATTTTTTCAACCCGGGTTCAATCCAAAACTATTTAGGTGATATTATTCATTTGTATTCCCAAAGGTCCTACAGACCGTCTGAACAACATACTAAAATTTCATTTTGATTAAGTCATTTTTACGGCAGTTATTGTGCTAACGGACAGACAGACAGAATGAACAAAGTCATAAACACTTTTCAACTTTGTTGTAAAGTGTTAAAAAGGTCCATATAAAAAATTCATCCTATTAGAAGTTATAAACTTCATAGAAAAGAGTTATAACAACCTTTAAAAACATTAAAAATAGAAAAAAGAATTACGGTTTTAAAAATGAAGCAAATTTCACTTTCTTCTCAGTATTTTTCTCTACAAAGAGATAACAAGGGTGAAACTTATACTTGTGAGGATAAAACTTATACTCTGTTAATACTACCTAAAGTTCCTCCAAATGTATCAATTGTTTTCTGCGATATGGTCTAAGATTTTTTGCGTTGTAATTGAACCTGTGTAAAATAATTAGTAAAGATATCTCATATCATCATATCGTATTGATCTGCTAGAGCATTTGAAACAAGTGTCAAGTTTGAAGCAATGTGAGACTTTTAATAAACTCTTTTTGATAAACTCTAACAAGTATATCAAAAATAATACTTTTTGCGCGAAATAAAATGTGAATAAAATATCATTCCACAGAAAAAGGTAGTATAAATAGTTTCAGTGTGTTTATATTTCGGGGCAAAAGTGCGGTATCAGCACTTAGTTTTATCTTTACAATAAACTAATATAATTTACCTACATCATTCATATTGTTATAAATATTACTAGAAAATATACCCGGCATTGCCCGCGATATAAGATGATCGGCCATGGCGTAGCTGTTTGTACCCATGAAGAAATTTATTTATATGTATTTTAATATTATAAGCAGGCGTATTCATAAAGCAATTTTTGGTTTTTGAGAATTTGCTATAAATTCCGGTAAACAAAATTTAAAGAACGCTTTAATAATACGCCCGCTTATAATAACTATAACGACAACAAAAAATATCTCCGAGGCTCATCGTCCGGGGTTCTGAAGTACCTGTATGCCAAATTTCATGCCGCGTACGATGCTTAGATTTCTCGCACGCACGCACACACACACACACACACGTATACAAACATGTTATTTTATTATGTATAGATGTATTCGTGCAGATCATCTGTAATTTTTTTAAAGCTAGGGCTCTGGAAATAACAATTTAATTAGCTCTAAGTTTTGAAATTCTTCTTTAGCTGAGATCAATATTTTCTTCCTCCAATAGAAATTTATTAGCATTATTTAGCTTCATAATAAGTTCATAACTTCATAAACAGTTTCATTAACACTAGATGTCATTCTACGTGCATTTTTACCAAACTAAGTCAGTACAATCATTTTAGCTTAAAATATATTTTTCTACGAAATTAAGCCTCTAGTTGCAAAAATAAGAGTGTGCCCCAAGTTTACAAAAGTTCTGGCTCATAAAATTTACAGCAGAAGAGACGATCAGGCAAATTGATTCCACCAAGTTTCATTTGTCTGATTGAACGTAAGAGAGTTTAAACACCCCAAAGCATCGCATTTTGCATTGTCACACGGTAAAAGTATAGAGAAGTGAAGCTGGATATTGGAATCTTTTAACTACCTAGCAATAATGGTTATGGTACTTTTGCGTTGTCACGTGTTAAAACGACACATTCTGGAAAAAGCAGATTGGCGATAAACAACCGCTTTGAACACTTTAACAAGATAGATCAATCATGCTTAAAGCATTGATTATGAAACACATTCCAACTTCAATGCAATTTTATTTAAACATCTCTAAAATGCAATACATTCCTGAGTAATATTTCAAAACTTATCACAATACTACATTAATTTATTATATTTGAAAACTTAAACCTTCATCGAAAAAAATGAAATTCATTCAAATGAAGGCATTGAAATATAAATTGCCTGGTTCAAATATCTCTAAAATTCGATACATTCCTCGGAAATATTTTTAAAATCATCATAATACTACAATAATTTTTTATATTTAAAAACTTTATCGAAAACAACTGACATTCATTCAAATGACGTCATAGAACAAATAACACGCCTGGCTCTCTCTATAAAAACAGCATTTCATTCATAACATTTTCCCATTAATTTCATTCATCACAGTACTAAAATAATTTATTTTATTTAAAAAAACTTAAGACCATGGAACTACAAGTAATTAAACTCTATGCTTTAAACTTCATAAAAAAATCGTCCTTCTCTCTACAAAATCAATGAATATTTTGTTCACTTATATCAGCTACGCAGACTCCATGAGCTAAATACTTTTACGTTAAAAAAATACATCAATTCTTATGCAATTCATCCTACATATTTTGCTGTTTACATTTTACATAAATGAAAAATGGGCTTCGTTGTAGAAATAATCAAATGTGGATGATCATTTAAACTCAAATATATTGTCATTGCGTTGTTTTAGTATGTAGATGCATAGAATTTAGGCAAAAATAAAGTGGTTTTAGGACGAATACAACACTTAATATGAATTGAAAAGAATTTTAAAAATCACGATTTTGAGAGAAGATGGATGCCATATTTTATATTGAAGTGGGTCACGTGATCTTTTCATATAATGGTCACGTGATCGCTTCATATAAGAGGTGTAATTATTATTTTAATTTTTATTTAACAAACTACTGAATATATTTTGCTGAAATTTTTTTATATATTTTATCATTTAAACTCAATTGATCATTACTGTACTTAATTGATTATATTGATCATTTAAACTCAAATATAATATATTTTCGTTGTTTCAGTATGTAGATGCACAGAATTTAAGCAAAAATAGTGGTTTTAGGAATGATGCAACACTCAATATGAATTAAAAAGGACTTTAAAAATCACGATTTTGAGACAAGATGGATGCCATATATCATTTTGAAGTGGGTCACGTGATCGTTTCATATCATGGTCACGTGATCGCTTCATATAAGAGGTGTTAATATTATTTTAATTTTTATTTAAAAAACTTCTGAATATATTTCGCTAAATTTTTTTTATATATTTTACGGAACAATTTGAATATTACCTAAAATTTTTCGAAGCCATTTGTGAATTTTAAATCCGCTTAAAAAATGTTTGAAAAATTAGTTCCCATAGGGTTCAATGTATTTCATTTTTTCAACCAGGGTTCAATCCAAAATTAATTGGGTGATATTATTCATTTATATTCCCATAGGTCCTACAGACAGTCTGAACAACGTACTAAAATTTCATTTTGATTAAATCATTTTTATGGCAGTTATCGTGCTAACGGTGAGACAGACAGACAGACAGAATGAATGACTGAACAAAGTCATAAACACTTTTCAACTTTGTTGTAAAGTGTTAAAAAGTGTTAAAATTTAATTAAAAATATATATAAATAAAAATTTGGAAAAAGGCTTTTTGACGTGCTTTAGCTCCGGTATAGGTGTTACTGTGTGAGAAAAAATAGATTTATGAGTGCGGTAGGTATTGCTGCCACGCAAACAGACAAACAGAAATATTATTTTTATAGCATAAGATATAGATTTATGCATTCATTACAAATTGTAGAAATTAAATGTCAAGTTACATTAAAACTGCATCGTGTCTTCCTTATTTTAGCAGTTTTTGCTTTGAAAAATGTGCCATAACAGTTTGAAGTATTGCAATTCAAGAATAAACGATAATATATTTTACCTGAAAATAAAAGGTTATTTGCTAGTAAATTGAAAAACAAGAGTGATAAGTAATTTTTAAACACATTTTTAATTAAAAGTGCATATATTAAAATGCAAATCAAAAAATTGTTGTTAAAGAGAATACGCCAATTTTTTTAAATGGCTTCGACTTCTGTCAGACATGATTTTTTTTTCGCGCTTGCCAAGATATCTTCTACTGGGTTTAAATGAAATAAAACTAACAAAACAAATCTAGGAATTTAGAAATATAGAGTTAGCATGTCAGGATATTTTTATTTTCAGCATATGAAAAAAATGACACCTATGGAAAAGAAATTCAATAATGTTTCCCGAAACAGAAAGCTTTTTTCCCTATAAAACTGCAAGTAAAAAATAAATTAAAAATCGGATTGATATCTAGCTGCATATTGCTGTCCTCTAAATGAATTAGGATATATTTTAAATAAATTCGCCACATATTTGTTGCTATATCTTGACAGCCAATTAAAAAAAGTATAAGAACGTCTAAAATTTTGAGAACGCGGATCTGAGTACTTGTACTGTGTCAGTATAATCGTTATATCTTAGCCATTTGTTCACATTTCTTTATGATATGTAAAACAAGAAAGATCAATCATACTTAAAGCATTGATTATGAAACACTTTCCAACTTCAATGCAATTGTATTTAAACATGTCTAAAATGCAATACATTCCTCAGTAATATTTTAAAACTTTTCACAATACTACATTAATTTATTATATATGAAAACATAAACCTTCATCGAAAAAAATGAATTTCATTCAAATGATGGCATTGAAATATAAATTGCCTGTTTTAAACATCTCTAAAATGGGATACAATCCTCGGTAATATTTTTAGAATTATCATAATACTACGACAATTTATTATATTTGACAACTTCATCGAAAACAACTGAAATTCATTCAAATGACGTCATAGAAAAAATAACACGCCTGGCTCTCTCTATAAAAGCATCATTTCATTCATAAATAATTTCCCATTCATGTCATTCATCGCAATACTATAATAATTTATTTTATTTAAAAATTATGACCATGGAGCTACAAGTAATTAAACTCTATGCTTAAAACTTCATCGAAGAAAATCGTCCATTTCATTCATATCAGCTATGCAGACTCCATGAACTAAATGATTTTGTCTTAAAGAAATACAGCAATTCTAATACAACTCATTCTACATATTTTGCTGTTTACATTTTACATAGGTGAAAAATAGGCTTCGTTATAGAAATAATCAAATTTGGATGAGCATTTAAACTCAAATATATTGTAATTGCGTTATTTCAGTATGTAGATGCACAGAATTTAAGCAAAAATAAAGTGGTTTTAGGAATGATACAACACTCAATATGAATTAAAAAGAACTTTAAAAATCACGATTTCGAGACAAGATGGATGCCATATATCATTATGAAGTGGGTCACGTGATCTTTTCATATCATGGTCACGTGATCGCTTCATATAAGAGGTCTTATTATTTTAATTTTTATTTAAAAAACTTCTGAATATATTTCGCTGATTTTTTTTTATATATTTTACGGAACAATTTGAATATTACCTAAAATTTTCGAAGCAATTTGTGAATTTTAAATCCGCTTAAAAAATATTTGAAAAATTAGGTCCCATAGGGCTCAACGTAATTTCATTTCTTCAACCCGGGTTCAATCAAAAACTAATTGGGTGATAGTATTCATTTATATTCCCATAGGTTCTACAGACCGTCTGAGCAACATACTAAAATTTCATTTTGATTAAGTCATTTTTACGGTAGATATCGTGCTAACGGACAGACAGACGGACAGACAGACAGAATGAATAAAGTCATAAACACTTTTCAACTTTGTTGTAAAGTGTTAAAAATGAGACGTAATTTTAGATAATGTAGAAAAAATGTATTTTTTTTTGCTCAGCAGGTGTATGTGGACCTGTAACGTGGCCGTAACAGTGTCAACATTTCTATTGAGGAATATTATCGAAATATATTTCGCAGACTTTTGTTCCGTAGCGATGAAATAATTAATTGAGTATCTGTCTTTTCTAAACTGCAATAGATAGATATAAATAGTGAGCAAAAATATTTCAGTACGAATCCTAAAAGTTCAGTTCAATCCATTTTCTTGATCTATAATTTGTTTTAAAAAGCCCTGATAGTTTCAGAGCAACCGTCTTGAAAACTTGAAGAAGAATGAACATTTTCCATTTCTGAAGTCCGTAATGTTTATATCTCAGGTCCAAACGGCTAGTTATGAAAGAAAAGCAAAACATGTATAGCCCTTCAATGGTTGTATAATGTCAAAAACTCCAATGGTTATGAAATTGGATTAAGTATCAGGCCTTTAGTTTTCGAAATGTAGTGATTACAATTTCTCAGATTCTGTAAGATCTACAATGCGAGCTCAAACTTGTATAGTTCATATTCGCTCTAGAAATATTAAGTTGTTTCATATATACATCTTTACGTACCATAGACATATATTATCTGTTGTGAAAGACAAAAAATCTGATGTGGACAGCACATGACTTTCTTTATATAATGAAATGTATTTACTATTTTTACAGTAAAATCAAAATAGGTTATTGTTATTCTTATAGTAGATAGTTATATTTTTCTCAAGATATTGAATTTTCGTCAAATAGTCGTTATTTTCATTGATTTGGCGTCATTTTTATCCATTTGGCAAGATTTTCTTTGATTTGGTAATATTTAAAAAGTCGCCAAGTTGTCAACATTCCGCCAAATTCATCGCCAAAATATCCCCAAGCGTTATGGATGGAGAAATAATTTATTATTATAGCAGATAAATGGCTATTGGCATTCAAATACAAAAGTAATACTCAAAGTATCTTTTTTCATGAATGGAACGAGCTAGATCCACGAGATTGATGTCACCAAATATATCCGTCTAGATTATACCTGACGATAAGATATATCCGTGAAGATTATAACTGAAGTAATATAACTGTTCGATACTTTTTTTTAAAAATGTGCAATATCTCGAGAACGTTTCATGCTAGCGTTCTAAAATTTATGTTAATCGTTTTCTAATAAAAAATTATATAAGAAATGTCTATTTGCGTAACTTTATTAGAGGTTTTGATTTTGATGATTTTTTCAAAATTTCACTCGAAAATTTAGGGGGTTCTGAACATTCGATTGCGTATAAAAACAATAGGTTTCTAGTATTCAAGTATTGTAATTTTTGTACCAAATTTCGTTCGAATCGGTCCATTCGTTCGTCAGTTATCGTCTCCACAGATTCACTGTCAACCTCACACACACACACACACTTTCACAATCACGCACACACATACACACACACACAGACATCACCTCAAAAATGTTCGATTCGTGATCAGGGATGCTTGAAACGTGCTCTCCCGTCGAAAACTCGAATTCGAATTTTCGATCCCGTCACAATACTTTCCTTATACATTATTGTATATAAAGAAAGTAATAAGTCTGAAAACAACGAATATACTTATTGTACTTTAGTGCAGTTTTATATTAGAAGACGTTATTGTTGTAAAAGGTTTATCTGGATGGAGCCATCGCCGATTATTTTAAAGATCTCTAAGTAATGCACATTTTAACTTCGCATTGAATTAGCTAAAAAGGTGAATAAACTACGTTTAATTACATTAGTGCTTATAAATGCAACGTTAAAAAATCTAATGTGGGCAGAACATGACTTTCCCTACAGACTCAAATCCATATTGTATTTATTCCTTTAATAATTCGATAAATTGAGTTTAATTGCACAGAATAATAACAAACGTAATTATTTAAAATGGCACAGGTTCTGCACGTTTCGTTTTCATGTGGTAACTGGATTTATTTCCAAAGATGGCTTAGCTGTAATGCCAAACAACTAAAATATTGAGAACGGTTAGTCCTAGAGATATGCAAGTGATCGTATTCTTTTATCGTCATAAATTATGTATAAAAGAAGCATTTAATTGATACGTTTGAGTATACGTAAACTTTCCTTGTAGATTTCTATGATTCTTTGGGTCATTTTGCAAACAAAAAGCAGATTCTTTTTTAATGAATCGTATCAAAATCTAATCAGTACCAGGGTACCTCATAAGTGATCTATCTACCAATTTTTGTGAAATTCGGTCAATTAGTCTTTTCAGTTAGAGGGGATAAAGGCAATTTTTATGAAATTTGGGCCAGGCAAAATTTTATGAAATGTAGGCCATTAGTTTTGGGATTAGAGTGGATGCATACATTGCACAGACACACACACATACGTTAAGATAAAAATAGGTTTTTAGTATTCTAGATGTTCCAAAACGTGTAGATCCATCGAAAACTCGAGTTGCGATTTTTGGCATGATTTTAATACTTTCCCTATGCATTACCATGTATTGCAGGGCATGTAAAAGCAATCCCTAGATAAAAATGAAAAAAATCCAAAATTGCGACAAAATATTGTGCAAAATAATAGTGGATCTATATTGTGAAAGTAAACACATTAGATTGAAAAATATAGCAATGGATAATGGTTTTATGAAATGTGGGTCATTAGTTTTGTGGTTAGAGTGGATACATACATTGGACAGATACACACACACACGTCCACTATACATTATTGTGTATTGTAGGGAAAGTAATATAGGAAGAAAGTTAATCGCACCAGTACCTTAATGGATGGAGCAGCAAGTAACCGGATTGCTTGGCAGATTGATGCTCAGTTGAGATGAGTTCTACGCAGCATGTACAGTAGCTTTAAAATTCCATCTTATATATTAAACCAAAATATTCTATTTTGTATTCTCACCTGTTTTAATAACGTCTTCCTGGAATATCGTCAAGCACATCAATAACTTGTAGGAAAGGTGCAAGAGTGCGCAAGTTAGATCAATCTATATTACAGTAACCATGTCCGAGCGAATTAAAAAAAAAATCTGATGTAGGCAACACATGACTTTCCTTATATAATTGAATGAATTTACTACTTTTACAGTAATAAAAATAGGTTTTTCTTATAGTAGATACTTATATTCTTTCCAAGACATTGAATTTTCGACAATTAGTCGTCATTTTCATTGATTTAGCGTCATTTTTTTATCCATTTGACGAGATTTTCAATAATTTGGCAACATTTCAAAAAATTCCCAAGTTGGTGGCATTCCGCCAAATTCGTCGCCAAAATCTCGACAAGCGTTATAGGCGGAGAAATAAGTTATTCTTCTAGCAGATAAATGACTATTGGCATTCAAATACAAAAGTATTGTTCAGAGTATCTTTTCTCATGAGTGGAATGAGCTAGATCCACGAGAATGATGTCCCCAAATTTATCGCATGATATTACATATAAAAAATGAACATGTTTCTCAATAGGAAATATTTTTTTTATTTTATATAACTTTTTGACAATTTTTTTTAAAAATGTGCAATATCTCGAGAACGATTCATGTTAGCGTTCTAAAGTTTATGTCAATCGTTTTCTAAGGAAAAATTACATAAAACATGCCTATTTGCGTAACTTCATTAAAGGTTTTGATTTTTTGATGATTTTTTCAAATTTTCCCTCGAAAATTTAGGGGAGTTCTGAACATTCGATTGTGTTTTAAAACAATAGGCTTCCAGTATTCACGGATTGTGATTTTTGTATCAAATTTCATTCGAATCGCTCCATTTGTTCGTGAGATATCGTCTCCACAGACTCACTGACACACACACACACACACACACACACACACGCAGACAGACACACACACACTCACACACACACACAGAGACATCACCTCAAAAATGTTTAATTCGTGCTCAGGGATGCTTGAAACGTGCTCTCCCGTCGAAAACTCGAAGTCGAATTTTCGACCCTGTCACAATACTTTCCTTATACATTATGTATATAAGGAAAGTAATACAAGTAGTACAGCGACATTAGGGGAGAATTATAAAAATCATTAAAACGCAACAAAGCGAGATGGATGAGCAAAACCGAGTATAATGTTAAAATTGCAATAATGTCATTGAAATCAAAATATAATATAACAAGAAAGATCAATGAAACATAAAACATTCATTATGAGACACTTTTCAACTGAAATGCAATATTATTTAAACATCTATGAAATGCGATACAGTTTGAAGGGATATTTTCTTAATTATCACAGTCGTACAATAATTTATTTCACTTGGAAAATTGAAACCATGGAGGCAAAAGTACGTTCTAACTCCATGCTTAAAACTTCATCGAAAAAGGCAATGCTATAAAATCGTCTGCTTCTTTATGAAAATCAGTGAATATATTTCAGTCATGTCGCCTATATTCCAGACTCCATAGTTAAATAATTTTGGGTCAAAAAAATTCAGCAATTCTTATACAACTCATCTCACAGCTTGATGTGTTTATATTCTGCATACGTTAAAATTAGGCTTCGTTGTAGAAATAATCAAAGCTTGATGAACATTTAAACTCAAAAATTGTAATTGTGTTTTCGCAAGATATAGATGCACAGAAAATAGACATAAATGAAACGGTTTTAGGATAGATGCAACAATAAATATTAATTTAAAAGAACTTTAAAAATCACTCTTTTGATATTGGGAAAAAATATGGATGATATATTTTATTTTGAGGTGGGTCACGTGATCTCTTCATATAATATGGGTGTAATTATTATTTTAATTTTTATTTAAAAAACTACCGAACATATTTTGTTCAATTTTTTTAATATATTTTATGGGATAATTTGAATATTTCCTAAAATTTTCGAAGCGATTAGTGAATTTTAATTTCGCTTAAAAAATGTTTGAAAAATTAGGTCCCATAGGGTTCAATGTATTTCACTTTTTCAACCTGTGTTCTATCTAAAACTAATTGGGTGATATTAATCATTTGCATTCCCCTATGTTCCACAAACCGTCTGAACAGCATACTAAAATTTAATTTTGATAAAGTCATTTTTACGGCAGTTTTCGCGCGAACGGACAGACAGACAAAATGACCAAAGTCATAAACACTTTTCAACTGTGTTGAAAACTGTTAAAACATAAATATCTCGACCGGGTTTAAAGGCAAAAAACAGCCTTCTTCATCAGTACACAAAAGAAACGCAACCTTCATTAGTCAGGGAAATATGGGCTACTCATACAATAACAGGATATGTGGCAAAAGTAGGGCAAGATTATTGCCATCGGATATAAAACAGAAAAAAATTGGATAAATGAAACCAAGGAGGAAGGAATTAGAGATGAGACATAGTAAATGAGCGGTAATATATCATAGAGGAAACTTATGTTTTGCCTCAAAAGTAGGTTGATACTATTAAATTTTAATTCTTTGCTGATTTTAACGAAGTTATTTTAATTTTATTCTTTAGCAGTAGTTTGAGCTGCACGTAATAACAAAGTTGTAGAATATTTTCATTAATAAGCAGGCATGGGCAATAAAACTGTTACATAAGGCATTTATTTGACACAATAGAGTTATTAGCGGATTGTGGGCATGTTCAGAAATGATAAAATAAGCAACACTTACATGCACATGAATCTTATGCACAGACTGTTCAGAATGCCCTCAGATAACAACAATGTCTATTTTAGGTCAAGAAAAATATTTTCGCATACTTTAACAAGTATTGCAGGTATCAACATGTTTCTGCCCTTGACAACACAACTATTTAACAGCAATTGATTGCCTCTCATATATGCGTTTCTTCATTCCTGGTGTCAATTCTTACTAATAATACAATGTTCAACTAATTATGCAGCACTTACTAATTATACATCACTTACTAATTATACAATTATACAACTTTGTAATTTGCTTTTTACTTTCCCTACAATACATGGTAATGTATAGGGAAAACATTGGAATCGTGTCGAAAATTGCAACTCGAGTTTTCGATGGATCTATACGTTTTGAAACCTCCATAACACGAAAAATTTCTTTTTATAGTGACGTATGTTTGTATGTATATGTGTGTGTATGTATGTGTGTCTTTCTGGGCAAAGTATGCATCCACTCTAACTCAAAGACTAATTGACGAAATTTCGCAAAATTTGGTAGATAAGTTACCTGTTGGTTACTATAGTGCTGATAAACTTTTGGTACAATTCGAGATAAAAGAGAATGCATCTTTTTGCGGAATGACCTGTAAAAATCATCAACGTCTAAAATAAAGAACTACGTATAATTAAAAGTATCACAATTAAATGCTTATTTTAGACATACTTTGTGACGATGAAAGGAATAAGATCAATCCCATTACTCTAGTCCTAGCCGTTTTCGAGATACTTTTTTTTGCAGTTTTGCAGGTTTGCAACGCCGCTTTTGAAACTACGTCCTGTCATCAAATGAGAACTAAAATTGAATTGAAAGTGCAAATTCAGTGTAATTTTAAATAACGATGCGTGCTATTTCAGGCAATTAAACTCAATTTAATAAATTAAAAAATAAAAAGGAAATGAATTTGATTTTGTATGGAAGGTCATGTGCTGTCTACATCCAAATTTTTTGTTTGTATTGCTTTGTTTCCGAGTTACTATCTTAACTTTCTTAATTCTCCGCTAAGGGCGCTGTAATTTATTTTCTTCGATCCGAAATGGTTACTTTTCTATGGTATAGATAGACCTAACACGTACATTCATGGACTTTTCCTTTCAAAGATCTTTGGTAGTTAAGGGCATTCCTAGGAACACAGTATATTATTTATTTTAGTTTAGCTCTGGAATAAATGCTTACGAAACACCCATGTTACGAACAAATACTAGTTAGATTTTCCTAAAAATCTTCAAGAATTGAATGAAAAAAGGCTATACATATTTATATACGAGGGAAAAAGAGATAAATACAATTTTGTAATCGAGCAGAAGAAAACTTCATTATCTTTATTGAATGAAGGCTCAGAAAGATAACAAAAACTAAACTTCGTTTTAACTCTACTTACAGTTTTGTTAAATTTAATAATGTTTCCCGTATGAACTAATAATACTTTTTACTTCATTATTAAACCCCTATGGGAAAAGTAGGCAACGCAATTCAACCTCATTCAGCTTGTTAGAACATTGGAAGCGAACGTGATCAGTACCAAGTAGTCTGGGCTCAATTGTAACTTTGTCACTAGTAATCGAAAAGGAATAATGTTATTGGCTTGAAAGAAAATTTTAATTGTGGCAAAAAATTTGGCCTAAAATAAAATTGCCTTGAAATATCTATTTATCAGGATTTACAATAGATTGAGCTTAGATCATGACTGATATATAGTCAGCATCGAATCTCGGAGGGCGGGGAGAGGGATTCACTAAGGATTTTAACTTCCGGTTCTGGAGAATACACTTCCAACTCTTCCTAAAATTTAGTCTGTACGAAAAAAAGTATGGAAAATGAAATAAAAACGCTCAATAGTTGCACCAAAAATAGTATTCGATGGTGTCATGCAACGTAAAAAATTCCGTCCTATTTTTTCACTAAAAGAGAAAAGTTAGGAAAAGTATGTTTAAAAAAACACAATGCTTTCCTATCCAAGAAACCTATTAATAAAATATTTCTCAAAGGCCAAAATACGTATATACAACTATAAGGAACTTATTTGGTATAGTAAGGTCCCCGTGGTAAAAAGTTCACTCCCTGATCAATAGATCTAAAGGAGCCAGCTTTTTATTGCAGTGCAGATAAAGCTACCATGGAATTGACGTTCACGTTGCTTGACGTTATGGAAAATAAATATATGACATTTTTCTTTTAAATGTAGCAAAAACATTTTGAAAAGTAAATTCATATTTATAACATAGACTGCCAACAAATAATCGAACGCCAAGTAACATTTTTACATTAAAATCAAAGGCAGCGTCAGTAGCATCAATAGGTACGGAATGAATTCAAAGAGATAAATGCTGTAGTGTCGGAATTTTAATCATTATCAATTTTGAGAAATTTAAATTTATTTTTATATTCCGCAAAAATATAATATATTCTTAATATAATATATTCTTATTTAAGTGTTTTCTGTGTGCGAAAGAAACTGCACGATTCCAACTCTCATTTCTTGGCTTTACTTCCTCTTTTGAGTGAGACCGTTAATTCATGTAGATGTATCAGTTTTTGCTTGGTTTATTTGCCGTGGTGGGGAGGCAAAGTTTTCGGAACTTTTGGGGCTCTTGATGTGAGCCGTCCCGCTTGCAGTTGGAAAAGGGGTAGGTGTTGTCGCCTTTTATAATGGTAAATTTGAAAGGCAGGATTTTGTGCTGATGTCACAATGGTACTGGATTTTAAGCGAGAGGCACTATCTTTCGAAGCAAATGGAATAAAGGAGAAGAATTCGGACCAACGGGCTGTCCTATAAAAAATTGTAAAAATGCATAAATTCAGGGGAAATAAATAATTTGGGACTACCCTCTGCCAACAACATCATGAGGACAGAAATAATCACCTAATACGAGAACTATTGTAAGTAAAGTTTATATTTTTCTGTGAAACAATTGATAAAAGAACTTGGCCATGATGCCCTACACTGATACCAGCCAGACCAGAAAATGAAGTACTCCAGAACCTACTTAAGATGTTGGTTCAATAATTTGTGAAATGAGAACTGAAAATAGTTCTGAATATTTAAAATAGGAGTCTAAAGTTTTTAAAATAATGACTTAACCCTCAGTGTGTTTTCAATTAAAGATTTCATCTATTTTTGATAAGAATTTAAAGCATAACAATTTAGGAATGTTTAACTATTTAAAACATGATATAGTTATAAGTAAAGCTCAAAAATATAAAAAGAAGTGTTATGAAACTTATTAGAATTTAAGTAATCTTTGATATGTTATGTTTATACAGATTAAGAAGTGTTACCAACAGTATATGTTTGTTGAAAAAATGTTTCGAAAGAAAATACGATATGTAATTCGTATAATATCTTGAATTAAAAGAATTTAATTCCATTTTTTGAGTAATTTTTAAATACATTGTGTATATGTCTCCCTTCTTGTCATGTTTTTAATTTCCAGCCATTGAAGGGTCTTTGCGCACCTAATCAGGGAAGAAGAATCACTTAGTACAAAGTGTTTTTACTCAATATTTGATAATTTATGTATTGCAATTACTACCACTAGATCACGAGTCGGCCGCCTTTTCGGAGTGCTACAATTTCGTGATTATTGCAAATGATTTGAATTTTGCAAGTTCTACATGTAGATATATCAATGCACGTTTCACAAGTGGTACTGTTTCCAGTTTTATATTTTGATACCGTCATCACTTTTACAATACGAGGTTGACTATAAAGTTCGTTACGTAGCTTCTTCATTCCATAATATTTCCAGATTTAATATTCATACATATATTTATATTATTATACAGGGTGTTTAAGAAAATGAATATTTGATAAAAAAAATATTAAATAAATCTTACGTATAGTTTTCAACATTTTACAATTTCACTTAAGATGTATTATACACTACGTGCCAGTGAAAATGAGACACCAGGAAGGAGTGGACAGAAAAATATGTAAATTACAGGGTAGATGCAGTTCACCGAATTATGCAAATGATGCGAAATGTGCAGCTGTCCCGACCACGTTGAGTGAGATATAACGGAAGGAACCTGTAGAATCGGCAATAATCGGGCCGCTCTGTCTGCCAGGGAAATCCTTTTTCAATTTATTTGTCTCAGGGGAAACGTGTAGTAGCAGAGAATGCCAGACCAAAGCCAACCGAGGCAGTTCCAACAGACAGACGATTTCATGACGGGTATGTTGATCAGACACAGAAGGGCAGATTAGTCCCTACGTCAAATCTCAGCGGACAGCCTCCTACACGCATCTACGGTGAACCGGCTGCAGCGAATATGGTTGGGACAAGGAACTCTGACACGTTTGAGGGGTGCCGGTACATCCAGAGCGACGTAAACACGCGTGGACCGACGCGTCCCCCCGCGAGCTTTGGCGGGCCCCGCAGGTCACTTCCATCGCCCTTCTGCAGCATGTGCAGGATCCTTTGAAGCTCCCATATCGACCAAGACCATTATTCGCCAAATGGTCGTCGGCGACCTACTCTCATGGCGCCCTTTAAGAAGCCTGCCATGGACCCAACAGCACAGACGATCTCCGTCTGCAATACAGACGATCTCCGTTTGTAGACGATCTCCATTTGTTTTGTCGGAATGGAGCCAAGTGGACGACGGAATAGTACAAGGTCGTGTTCTCAGACGAGTCACCCTTCTGTTTTAGCAATGACAGTCGCCGTGTATGAGTCTGGCGCCGATATGGTGACAGGTTCAGTCCGGCTGCATCTGTGGAACGCCACACCACGCGGCAACGCGGCATCATGGTTTGGGGCGCCATCGCCTGCGATAGCAGGTCACCTCTGGTCCATATTCAGAGGGCTATGACGGCCCAACGATTCGTGAATAACATGATGCAGCCGGTGACTGTACCTTCAGGGTGTGCCCAATGCTATTTACCAGCAGGATAACGCTAGACCACACACGGCACGTATCATCCAACATGCCCTGCAAGGTACCCAGGTACTTCCCTGGTCACCAGTCTCCCCTGATCTCTCACCAATCGAACACGACTGTTACGTGATTGGACATCGCTTACGTACGCTACCACCGCCGCGTTTAGAAGACGATCTCTGGCAATGGTTCAGTAGGAATGGGCAGCCATTCCTCATAACACCATCCGCACGCTCATTGGCTATGTACCTAGAAGTGTTGCTGCCCTTATCACCGCCTGCGGTAGTCCTTCACCTACTGATCAGACGGTGTTATCGCTCAGTATATAAGTGTATCATGTTGAAATAAACATCAATAATTGCTGTCTCTCTCTGTTTGTCGATTTTCACCACTTTCTGGCCACTCCGTATTGGTGTCTCATTTTCACTGTCTGATAGTGTATAGATATAACAATTCCAAAGTGACCGTCTGTCTGTCTTCAACCCATTTTTAGGCACTTCCCTTACGGAAATTGCAAGCCTGTATCCATACAGACAGAGACTTGCAATTTGGTACAAGGGTGATCCATTTGATACCCTCTCCCCCCCCCCTACAAGAATTGAATGTTTCGAAATTGTTCTGTCGATGGGCTGTTGTACACCAAAACTTTCGAAAGCATAATTAGTGATGAGATAGAGACTTCACATTTTGTGTATATGTAGATTGTATGAAAAGAAGAAAGTGAGCAATTTCAATTTTCCAATATTTGCTACTTCAGGGATATCGCACACCCAAATGTTCAGTTTGCCGAAAACAAAAACGCCTTTTTTAAATCAGAAACACCCGTGATATTTAGTGTATTAGTCATTTCTTCGATAAAATCACCGGGAAGCATCATATTTCTCTAAAATAAGCATTGTGTGTGAAGTGTGTGCTTCACACTTAAATGTTTGAAAAGCGAAATTATAAAAACACATACTTTGCGATGAGATAGAGACTCTAAATTTCATGTAAAGGTAGTAGGTAGTTTGAACGGAAGAAAGCGTGCAATTTCAGTTTTCCAATATTGTAATTTTAGAGCTGCTGCATACCTAAATTTTCGATTTGGCGAAAAAAATGAGAAACATCTCCTTTTAAGTGAGATGGAGATTTGCAATTTAGTCAATTGTTCGATAAAACACTCAGTGCAAATACAAATATTTTAAGTTCATTAAAGAGGGTAGTGCTCAATACCAAAACGTTCGAAAGATGAAATGGCCAAAAATCATGCTTCAATGGTGAGGTAGAGATATTAAATTTGGTGTAAGAGTCTATAGTTCGAAAAACATATTATAATTGTAGTTTGGAATAATTTGCTAATGAAGGAATACCGCTCACAAAACTGTTCGATTTTCCAAATAAATCGCAGATGCTTTCGTTTTAAGTGATATAGAAGCTTACAATTTGGTATGCAGGCCATTAGTTTGATAAAACTTTCATGATAAATCTGATTTTTCATAAAAATTTATTTGAATTGGTTCTCCACACCAAAATGTTTGAAATGTGAAATTTTAGTTGTGTCCATTCGAGGGAATGCTGCAGACCAAAACGCTGGAAATGTGAAATTTTAGTAAAGCGTATACTTTACGGTGAGGTAGAAACTTAAAAATTGATGTAGATCGTTTGATAGGAATATTTATACAATTACCGTTTTTAAATATTTGCTACTTTAGGTGTGCCTTGCACCAAAATTTTCGATTTCCCGAATATATAAAAACACCCTTTTAAGTGAGACTGAGATGTGGAATTAAGTAGAGTGTTCGATAATTAAGACAGCGATTAAGACAACAACTTGAAAATGAATACAGGTCAACTAATTTGACAAAGCTGGCGAGACGTTCCATAATCCCAATCATTTATCAACTTAATATTTAAACTGTCATAGTCGTATAACTGTTTATATAGCTTATTGGGATATATTCAGTGAGACATCATTGATTTTCAATTAGTATTCATCTAGTTTCACAACTAAAGAAACTACTTGTAAATTTAAAACAATACTACGTATTCAACAACCTTTAAAAATAAAAAAAAATAGTTCACGTCTGACCATCAACTTTCATTCAAGATAAAAATACGGATTACATAATGCCGCTTTATTATCCAACAAAAGAAAAGGATGAAACAACTTATTTGTCTTCTTTACAATCCAGCACGTGATTCGTTTAAAGGAAATCCCCCAAGGGCATTTGAAAATTCCCTAAGACTAAAGTGTCTAGGATTTACCCATTCTTTTCAAAATTGCATTGTCAATCGCATCATATAATTCTAAATTCATTCTTTTAAATGATTTTTTTTCAGTATAGCCTTAAAACACTTTTTATTCTGAAAAAGATTTTTATGTAATCAGCACATGATATTCTTTGAAAACTTCCTTTTAACAATACATTTGAGTTTTTCAAATAAATTTATCCATGTCTGTATTTTTTTAACTCAATAAAATTTATTTACTCAATGACAAGAGTAATAATTTTTTGCTACTGTAATCCTCCACCTGCTGCCAACCCCAAGACTGCCAACCCCTTTTTTCCCTACAATGCAGACAATGTATAATGTATAGGGGAATGTATAGTGTAAATGTATATGTAAGAAGCACAGTTTTGTGGTAAAAATCAGACCTTCAGATATTGATGAATTTATACGTTCTTGGGGTCCTTGAATGAGACTCAATAAATTATTTCAATAATATTATATATACTTATTGCCAAGTGTCCGTCTGTCTGTTGCCACGCTTTCTTTAGGCACTTCCCGAATAGATAGAGACTTGCAATTTGGTACACGGCTCGGTCGTTCGATAAAAGCCCCTGGAAAAATCGAATTTTTCGAAAACGTTCTATGGGGGGGGGGGGGCACACCAAAACGTTCGAAAAGAGAAATGTTGGGAAAGCATGCTTTGCGATGAGATAGAGGCATCAAATTTGGTGTATGGGTAAATAATTCGAAAGGAAGAAAGTGTACAATTTCAGATTTCCAATATTTTCTATTTAAGGGGGTGCCGCACACTAAAACGTTCGAAAAGTGAAATGATAAGAAAGCATGCTTTGAGATGAGATAGAGGCTTCAAATTTGGTGTATGGGTAAATCGTTCGAAAAGAAGAAAGTGTGTAATTTCAGATTTCCAATATTTTCTACTTAAGGGGGTGTCGCACACTAAAACGTTCGGAAAGTGAAATGATAGGAACTCATGCTTTACGATTAGGTAGAGACTTTAAATTTGTTGTATAGGTAAATCGTTCAAAAGGAAGAAAGTGTGCAATTTCAGATTTCCAATACTTTCTACTTAAGGGAACGCCGCAAACTAAAATGTTCGATTTACAGAATAAATGAGAAAATGCTCCTTTAAAATTTGATAGAGGCTTGAAATTTGGTATACGGGCTAATCATTTGACGGAAACATTCAAGACGAATATAGTTTTTCAAAAATGTTCGTTTAAGGGGGTGCTCCAGAGTAAAACTTTCCAAACGTGAATTGATAAAAAAAACCATGCTTCGAAATGAGATAGAGATATCAAATTTGGTGTAAGGGTAGTTAGTTTGAAAGGAAGAAAGTGTGAAATTTCAGATTTCCAATATTTGCTACTTTAAGGGGTGCGCATACTAATATGTTCGATTTTCCGAATAAATGAGGCACGCTTTCTTTTAAATGTGATAGAGGCTTGATATTTGGAATATGGGCAAATCATCTGAAAAAAACACAAGACAAACAGAGGAAGAAATGCGCAAATTTATTTTCCCAATATTTTCTTCTTTAGGGGGTTCTGCACACCAAAATATTCGATTTGTCGAATAAATGTGAAACGCGAATTATTATAAAATTTACATTATTCAGGGATTGCTTAATGCGAGACCGTTAATTTTCAACGGGTATTCGGCTAGTATGTATTTAATTGTCTCTAAGTACGAAATCTATCAAACAAATTCAGTAGTTTCAATAGTGTTTGGTAATCGATTAATGTCAAATGCCTATTAGAATTTACTGTGAACTGATTCAGGTAAGTCTATCAATATTTCAAACCTTATTTTTTGAAATTCAGAAAGCTTTTTAAATACATAACAAATGTTAGAAAAACTAGCTAGTTAATCTTTGTAATTTTATTTGAAAGCGAATGCCTTCATTTTTGTAACGCTAACTTACGGCAACTCGAGGTAATACTCGTACATGCTTTTAACCTCAAATGAAAAATCTCATAAAAATAAAATGAAATTTCTATTATCAAATGACTTAATGATTTGCACATATGTTTTATTCTAAATCTAAAATGAATGGATACCATTATTTCGAAGTTATCAGTGAAAATTTTGGATAAAATGAAATACAATCTGTACACATTTTCAAACGAATAAATGAGAGGAGCTTATTGATATTTGAGAACTTCAAACTGTATATCAGAAAGCGTTTCAAACAAAATTTCAAAATGGGTGAAAAAATTATCTGAACATAATTGTACTAATGCTTTTTCATAAAATCAGACATTTTACAAGTTTTATTTTCATTTAGAAGAAAATGGCATATCTTGCAGAACGATAGCATGTAAGCTCTATATTTCAGATTGAATGAGGGGTCTTCATCGCGTTCTGCTTTTTGACTGGCTCTCTCATGTAGACTTTTAATCCACAACTTAAGTATACCATCATCATCATCACTCATCGTGCCTAGTGGCACACAAGATCTTCAACTTGTGTCGCCACCATGGTCGATCCTGTGCCGCAGTCCTTGCTTCTGACAAGTTCGCCCATCTCATCAGATTTCTCTTTTGTTCTATTAGTTTCCTTCAAGTTAGCTTGAGTCAACCCCGAGATCTTTTGCCTCCGGGCGACCAAGTAAGTACCACAACAGAGATGTTATGCTGTGGAATTTTTAAGACATCTCCAGTCCATTTCTATCTCAGTTTTTATGTCCATCTCTACTGCTTTATGTCCAGAACTCTTGTAGAATTCGAGTTTGGAATTAGTAATAACAAAAGGCCATATTACTCCCAAAAATTTCCTCATACATTTAGTCTGCCAGACATTCAACATTACAATTGCCCTTTGTTAATTTCCATGTTTCGGCTCCATACATTAAAACGCTCTTCACTAAGAAATAATAAAGGTTGATTTTGGTTTTATAAATTAAGGTTAGTAGCTCTCCATATTTTATTTAGTTTTCTGAAACAATTCTTTAATTACCTTGGCATACTGGTGAGCAAGAAGGTTGGAACAGATGAAGAAATAAGAATTGCAAAAGCTTGGGAATATATTCACCTCTATTTCTTCTATTTGTGCTCATTTCCATTTTTAAACCTCGTGTTTGTGTTTCTGTCCAGAAGCGAATAAGAGATTCGACGTGTCTGTGAAACAGCTTTACGCTGCTTTGTTTATAAATGTGTGCTTAATTGCTTCGTCTAAGTTTTAATTAAACTTTGCACAATGTACTTTTCTTACTTATTTATAACATGCACCCTTCTTAAGATATTCCATATTGTTTTATCTAAAGGAAATTAAATATGTTCACAGTCATCAGATGACAGAATGTTTTGCAAATAATTTTAATCAAAACTAATTAGACATTATTGTTTAATATCTATCATGAGTCTTTCTCAAGATATTAGAAATTTTCATTTCCTACAGAATATACGATGTCCCTCCAGATAATCATGTGAGTTAGTTAAAATTTAGTATTCTTATTTAAATCTTAAAAAAACATTTATGCTTTGCTCTTCGCCCCAGTATGTAAAGGCATGCTTGAGCTGTTTTCAGAATAAACAGAGTCAGATATTGCGAATCGAGTTTCTACTATGTGCTTAACATTTTTTACTTTATCTGCAATACATGGTAATGCATAGGGAAAGTATTGGAATCAGGCCGAAAATTGCAACTCGAGTTTTCGACGGAAATACACGTTTCGAGACCTCTAGAATACGAAAAAAATATGTTTAGCGTAACGTCTGTGTGTGTGTGTCTGTGTGTGTGTGTCTGTGTGTGTGTCTGTGTGTCTGTCTGTATGTGTGTCTGTATATCTGTCTGTCTGTGCAGATATTGTATCCACTCTAACTAAAAACTTAATTGACCGAATTTCATAAAATTTGGTAGGTAAGTCACTTGTGAGAATATCTGGTGCTGATTAGTTTTGAGTTCGATTCGGGACGAAAGAACCCGCCTTTTTTTGCGAAATGGCCCGCAAAAATTGCCAGTATCTATTCTAGCTGAAAAACTAATTTGCCGAATTTCACAAAATTTGGTAAATAAGTCGCTTGTAGATCACTCTGGTGTTGATTATATTTTTGTACGATTCGGAAAAAATAACCTGCCTTTTTTTTTACGAAATGGCCCACAAAAATCATCAAAACCACGTCAGATTTGTACGTGGTTTTGCTCCCCACGTCAGATTTGTACTTTCCCTGCAATACATGGTAATGTATAGGGAAAGTATTGGAATCATGCAGAAAATCGCAACTCATGTTTTCGACGGATCTACAGGTTTTGAAACCTCTAGAATACGAAAAAACTATTTTTAGCGTGACGTGCGTGTGTGTTTGTGTCTGTCTGTGCAATATATGTATCCACTCTAACTTAAAAACTAATGAACCGAATTTCATAAAATTTGGTAGGTAAGTCACTTGGATGTGATCCTGGTGCTGATTAGTTTTTGATACGATTAGTAAAAACAGAACTCTGCGAAATGGCCCGTAAAAATTTCATGTATCCACTCTAACTGAAATAATAACTGACCAAATTTCACAAAATTTGGTAGATATGTTACTTGTAAGATGCTCTGGTGCTGATTAGATTTTGGTGCGATTCGGAAAGGAACAACCCTCCTTTTTTTACGAAATGGCCCTCAAGGTTTTTATGTATCCACTCTAGCTAAAATATTAATTGACCAAATTTCACCAAATTTGGTAAATAAATTACACGTGGTGCCGATTAGATTTTGGTACGATTCGGTAAATATGACCTTCCATTTTTTGCAAAATGGACCGCAAAAATCGTCAAAGTCTAAAATAAAAATCTACACATTCTCAAATATATCAATTAAACGCTTGTTTTATACGAATTTTTAACAATAAAAAGAATAAGATCAACCTCATTACCCTAGAACTAGCCGTTCTCGAGATATTGTAGTTTTTCGTCTTTTCGCTCCGCTAGCTTTGAAAATAAGTCCAGTTACCGAATGAGAACGAAAATCGAATGTGAATCGAATCGAACGAAAAGTGAATTAAATTGAATTAAAATAAAGATAACCAGATTATAAGTTTGCAGGGAAAGTAATTTGCTGCTCAGATAAGATTTTTCCATTTGCTATTACACATAGTGCGCCCATTGATTAGCGCGCTGGAGTTCCACTCGGTAGGCCCGGGTTCGATTCCAGCCGCTGCCAAAACTGCCGCTGTGTTCACGCGGAGTACGATCACGTTAAACATGTGGGTCCGTAAGTCCTTCCGAGAGGTTGGTGGTAGGGGAAGGAGGGTACGGTCCCTGTGGATGCCTCCCCCACTGGGTTCCGGTCTAAATTGGGTGGCACTTCCCGGCCGTCCAAACAGTTACCTTACACCTTTCTGGTAGGTCGGACGATCTGGGTCTCAACAACAACAACATAGTATAATGTATAGGGAGAATATCAAAATGGAATCCAACATTGGAATTATAGTTCCTAAAATGTGAACTTTAAACCTAAAAATGTGCTGTCTGATCAGTATTTATTTCCTGAAAAATAAAAATGCAAATAACTAAAATAGAATGGAATTTAAAATTAGAACACACATATCTACGCAAATTAATTTTCCAAAAGCTGACGTTTTTTTTCATAGCCTTCACTTCTTTTAATAATTTTTTTATATAATTTACATCTCATTAAGAAGAATTTCAACATTTCAACATTTTAAATCATCAGGAATAAAGTATTATAATGTACAATGTGTTATAATTATAAAAAGTTAAAGTTGACTATATTAAGCAAATAATTTAATATATACAAGTAGAAAAATTTTCAAAAATATAATTTGAATAAAATTAAAACAATTAAAATAATGAGATATTATTTAGACAACAAGAAAGTTATAATATTGAACATTTTCTGTTTGACATATTAGAGTTTACAGACAACAGTAAAAATACCGGGCTCAAGAGACTTACAATTAATTGATAAGTAGGAGGAACATTATTCTTACCAAAATATAACACATTTTTTTTAGTGAACCATTACAATTTATGAATAAATCTAACATTCCCGTATTAAACGTGAAAGACACCCCAAGGTCATGGACTTGCTTCAAAAAGTCCAATATGTTAGTTTAATTGAATGGGAAAAAGCAGATATAGTCAAATAAGCCAGCCTGACGCTTAAACGAAGTCCAGCAGATGATCGGAGAAATGATAAAAAATAAAACAGTCGATGTCGTCATATATCAGAAAACTATCCACTCCTGAATATATCGCACTAGATCGTTTACCATACTCCATAACAGAGGTTGAACTGAACAAACATAGCAACGATATAAATATCTTAACTTCGAAAACAGTAGATTCGGTCGTCACACAACATTAGAACCGCAAACATTGCAAAGTCCGGTCATCGAACTAATAATGCGGTTCATCCTATCTCATCTGCCTCAGCACCATGGGGCGCGATCAGCATCAATAATGCGACTTATCTGCATCAATAATGCAGCTCATCAGCATCAATAATGCGGTTCTTCCCATCTCATCAACATCAGTACCATGTGGCTCATCGGCATCAATAGTGCTGTCCCTCCCATCTCATCAGCATCAGCACCATGGGGATCATCAGCATCAAATAATTCGCCTCAGTTAATCATTTGAAGGACAATTTTAAACCGAAAGAGACGCGACAGGTCAGTGCTTAACGCGTGGGGATTGCACTCGGGCGACTCGAATTCTATTTTAGCTTCTGCCCAGATTGTCGCCTTATTCACGAGGAGTACGATACCGTTAAACCTGGAGGCCGTAAGTCCTTCCGAAAGATTGGTGGTAGAGAAAGGAGGGCATGATCCCTGTGGATGCCTCACCCACTGGGTTCCGGTGTAAATTGGGTGGCACTTCCGTGTCGTACAAACAGTTACCCTACACCCTCGGGCATGTCGGACGGTCTAGGTCGAACAAAGAAAGAAGAAAGAAACCGATAGGGAAAAAATGTTACACAATTGGCACCGAAAAAGCTTTGGTAGACTCCAAAACATGGTTCGAAACATTATTAAAAGAGAAAAAAAGTTTAAGCTTCAATTGGAAACATGTCCTTCTAGTCACAACAAACGACAATTCCATGGAAATGACAGTATCATGAAAAGTATTTAAAACGATGTTCATAGAAGTAGAAAGATGTAATTTTTTTAGATGGCTAGATTAAAAAAAATTGCGAAACTTTAGAAATGCTTCCCAATATCAGTGAAATGAAAGCATTTGATCCATAGAATGAAGATGAGACGGAGCCTAGAGCAACTCGAAAAGCAAAAATCTACACTTTTTGTTTAAATATAAGAAAAAACGCTCAAATACGATATTTACAATCCAAAGGCAGTTGTCAAAGTTTACATAAAATCTTAACCAGACGAATAAAGAAATAACTCGCAGACGCCGTTTCGTATTTATCTACCATTATCATACATAAAATACGACAAGTAAGCTTTAATTTTTAAATAAGAGAACAATAAATAAAAACAAATGAAACTTAAAATACACTGCTCACAATTGAAATCGCAACACTATAAATTTATTGGTGGAGCTTTATGTAAATCAGGCAATGGAAACAGCAAGGCGAGATATGCAAGAGGTCACAGTTTCGTTACGCATAGTGACGTAACACCTTGCCGAGCAGCATAAAAGCATCAGATCAAGGAGGACCGATATCACAGATAAATTGTAGTGTCATTGGTTTCAAGTTGTAAAAGTCACTCCAGTATGCCAAGAGTAAGTCAACGTACCGCATACGCTCAGTTGTCGTCAACGGAATGGTAACAAATCATTGTTTTACGTGAGGGTGGAATAAGTCCTCGAAGGATCGCTGAACTATTGGGTGGTGATGTTAGCCCAGTTCAACGGCGTGTGTTAAGGTTCATGAGAGACAACAAAACGACACGACGATCAGGTAGTGGAGCTTCCAGGTATACCACACCACGTGAAGATCGCATGCTTCTGAGATGCGTTGCGCGTGAGCCGTTTACCACAGAAACCGTGTTAGAATGAGAAATATCACACACTACAGTTAACGTGGTGTCGACGCAAACAATTCGAAACCGTTTGCAAGACTCCGAGGTAGACGACCTTTTTGACACCTACCGTTTCAACGTCTTAACCGGTTACGTCGCTTCCTGTGGTGTCCAATGAGACGCAATTGGTCGACAGAATGGAGAAAGATTCTGTTCACGGATGAATCCCAATTCTGTTTTGGCATGCCAGATGACCGTACTTGCGTATGGCGGAGCTTTTAACAACACCACTAGGAAGCTTTTTCTATTAGTCGCCACACAGCCCCCCCCCCCCTAAGTGGTACCTTGGTTTGGGGTGATAAAACATTTGATGGACGAATACTTTTGTCCATGTTTCTGGCAGTATAAAGGCACAACGATACGTTTCTGACAGTATCATGGCACAACGATACGTTTCTGACATTGTGAGACCAGTGGTACAGCCATATCTGTCAACCATACATGGACTGCTTTTTCAGCAGGATAATGCCAGGTCGCATACTGCACGAGTAACTATGAATAGTCTACAAGGTTTTTATATCCTGCTTTGGCCAGCATATTCTCCGGATTTGTCGCCAATTGAGCATATCTAGGACATCATGGATCGCCGATTAGGAGAACTCCCAATTCCAGCAAACCATGTTACAAGCCCAATTGAATGTTGTGTGGAATGCCATCCTACAGCTCACCATTGACCATCTCATTTACGGGATTCCTCGTCGTATTTAATCCTGCATAGCCGCTCGCGGTGGGCCTATTCCATATTGATCTAATGTCCAGAAAGTTCCATTATTTCATTTTCCTGGTATGATTATTTGATCATATGCACATCCACAATTATATTCTTATATTGTTACAATTATACTCTGATATTCTTACAATTATATTCTGTAAATTTCATAAGGATACATCACGTTTATTAAGTTGTTACGATTGCAGTTGTGAGCAGTGTATATGAAAATATTTGGAATATTTTATTGCTGCATGATTTTAAAGTTAGACGAATTTGGAAATTTTAGAATATGAGATATCACATTTTAATGAAAAATCGTGATAAATTAATGAATTCTTACACAAAAATGACGAAATGAGTAGTAAATGAAAGGGAAATAAAGAAGGAAATAAAATGAAATACAGATTAGCTAACTTAAACAAATTTTTAAAAACCTAAAGAAAAATAATTAAATAAAACCTAAAGAATAACGAATGTTCGGCATTTTTCACCACATCAACTATCGGATTGCAACAAAAGAAATTAGAATCTTAAATAGATGGAAAATAAGTAAATAAATATAAGGAAAGGAAAGCTGAATATGAAAATAAGCATTAACATCAACCCAATACATAGTGTGCCGATTAGTATTTTATAATTTAATCTTAAAAAGGCATACTCCATAAAATGCAGTTATAATTTATAAACTACAGACTTTTGTAGTTTGATTTAGTACATTGCTTTAGTAGCCGCAAAACCCACCTAATATCAGCATATCGGGATAATTAAATATTGTAATAATCTTACAAAAATTCTAAGTTAGATCTAAAGGTAAATAGAAAAGTCCTTCAATTTTATTTATTTACACATTATCAATTTACATCATGATATCTAACAATATAAAGACTATTCTTCTTCTTCTGACACATATTAAAAGCAATTAGCGAGAAGTAATGCCAGCCTTTGTAATAATTGGCTGTAACTCTTGGTGGGACAACTTAACCATCTTTTTTTGTAAATTTCGGAAAATTATACTATCCTCACATAATCATTAATAGTACAATACCTGATAAAGGTCTTTTCACACATGCCGAGTCAAACGCATAAAGAATCTCCATACATATTTCCACATCTGGATCATAACATGTAATTTTGAAGTTCTCCTTCAAGCAGTTCATCGTATAAGGCACTCATATAAAATCCAACTGATGAGAACAAACTACTACTTACTCTTACACCTCTCTCATCTCCATCACTATCAATATATTCTTTGCAATGCTCGTCCCTTACCGTGGTTATATACTATATGCCGTTTTCCTCCTAGACGATCCACGTGCCACTCCTTTCTGGAACGTAGATTCCTCGTCTGCACTCGATTCATAATCCTCTTCATAATCCGGCTTTTAGCTCGGAATGCAGACATATTGCCTGCGCGATTCGACTATTCCCCGTGTTTGACTATTAAATAATTATTTTTTTTATTTCTGGCATTACACATAGTATACTGTTTAGGTGAATGTATTAAAATAAAATCGAAATAGAAATCCGAATTCTCAATAAAACTATGTGGGGGATAGCTCAAAATTAACTACTCAAAGTGACCTGTAATAATGATATATTTTCATCCCAACCATATAGTATACACTTTTTTGGGGAGAGAACTCCCGCTGGTCTAAAGGCGCCACAGAATATTTCAAAACTGCTAGTTGCAAAAGCGTTGCAACATTTGCTCGGTTCTTGGAGAGCGTCAACACACCATAGCAAATACCATCGTCAAAACCAATTAGGTGCTCCAACAGCAGGCATTCTAGATATTGCAGCATAAGAATTACCTATATTTATTGTAACAATTTGATTGTATCTAGCTACTATCAGTTTGAAAACCATCAATTCAGGCATCAGTTATATTGGTGCTGACTAGATTTTAGTACGCTTCAGATATATGACACTGACTCTTTAATTTCTTGATATATTCTGCAAAAATCGAAAAACTGATATAAAAACAAATATTATTTTTGACTTTGTATTTTCTTATGACAGAACAAAAAAAAATCTCTGCTCTCTCATCGCACCAGTATAAACTGTTTTGGTTTTTCCATTTTTAACACTTTACAACAAAGTTGAAAAGTGTTTATGACTTTGTTCATTCCGTCTGTCTGTCTGACTGTCTGTCTGTCCGTTAGCACGATAACTGCCGTAAAAATGACTTAATCAAAATGAAATTTTAGTATGTTGTTCAGACGGTCTGTAGGACCTATGGGAATATACATGAATAATATCACCCAATTAGTTTTGGATTGAACCCGGGTTGAAAAAATGAAATACATTGAACCCTACGGGACCTAATTTTTCAAATACTTTTTAAGCGGATTAAAAATTCACAAATTGCTTCGAAAATTTTAGGTCATAGTCAAATTATTCCATAAAATATATAAAAAAACATTCAGCGAAATATATTCAGTAGTTTTTTAAATAAAAATTAAAATAATAATTACACATCTTATATGAAACGATCACGTGACCATGATATGAAACGATCACATGACCCACTTCAAAATGATATATGGCATCCATCTTGTTTCAAAATCGTGATTTTTCAAAGTTCTTTTTAATTCATATTGAGTGTTGCATCCGTCCTAAAACTACTTTATTTTTGCTTAAATTCTGTGCATCTACATACTAAAACAACGCAATGACAATATATTTGAGTTTAAATTCTCATCCAAATGTGATTATTTCTACACCTAAGCCTATTTTTCACCTATGTAAAATGTAAACAGCAAAATATGTAGAATGAGTTGTATATATATATATATATATATATATATATATATATATATATATATATATATATATATATATATATATATATATATATATATATATATATATATATATATATATATATATATATATATATATATATGTATATATATATATATATATATATATATATATATATATTAGAATTACTGTATTTCTTTAACACAAAATAATTCAGTCCAAGGAGTCTGCATGGCTGATATGAATGAAATATTAATTGATTTTATAAAGAGAAGGACGATTTTTTTCAATGAAGTTTTAAGCATAGTTTATGTATTGTAGCTCCATGGTCTTAATTTTTAAATAAAATAAATTATTATAGTATTGTGATGAATGAAATGAATGGGAGAAAGTTATGAATGAAATCCTGTTCTTATAGAGAGATCCAGGCGTGTTATTAACACTTTACAAAAAAGTTGAAAAGTGTTTATGACTTTGTTCATTCTCTCTGTCTGTCTGTCTGTCCGTTAGCACGATAACTGCCGTAAAAATGACTTAATCAAAATGAAATTTTAGTATGTTGTTCAGACGGTCTGTAGTACCTATGGGAATATAAATGAATAATATCACCCAATTAGTTTGGGATTGAACCCGAATTGAAAAAATGAAATACATTGAGCCCTATGGGACCTAATTTTTCAAACATTTTTTAAGCGGATTTAAAATTCACAAATTGCTTCGAAAATTTTAGGTAATTTCCAAATTGTTCCATAAAATATATAAAAAAAAATTCAGCGAAATATATTCAGTAGCTTTTTAAATAAAAATCAAAATAATAATTACACCTCTTATATGAAACGATCACGTGACCGTGATATGAAAAGTTCACGTGACCCACTTCAAAATGATATATGGCATCCACCTTGCTTCAAAATCGTGATTTTTTAAGTTCTTTTTATTTCATATTGAGTGTTGTATCCGCCCAAAAACTACTTTATTTTTGCTTAAATTCTGCGCATCTACATACTGAAACAACGCAAATACAATATATTTGAGTTTAAATTATTATCTAAATTTGATTATTTCCACAACGAAGCCTATTTTTCACTTATGTAAAATGTAAACAGCAAAATATATAGAATGAGTTGTATTAGAATTGCTGTATTTCTTTAACACAAAATAATTTAGCCCATGGAGTCTGCATGGCTGATATAAATGAAATATTAATTGATTTTATAAAGAGAAGGACGATTTTTTCCGATGAAGTTTTAAGCATAGAGTTTAATTACTTGTAGCTCCATGGTCTTAATTTTTAAATAAAATAAATTATTTTAGTATTGTGATGAATGAAATGAATGGGAAAAATTTATGAATGAAATGCTGTTTTTATAGAGAGATCCAGGCGTGTTGTTTTTGTATGACGTCAATTGAATTAATTTCAGTTGTTTTCTATGAAGATTTCAAATATAATAAATTATCGTAGTATTATGATAGTTTTAAAAATATTACCGTGGAATGTATCGCATTTTAGAGATATTTAAACCAGGCAATTTATATTTCAAAGCCGTCATTTGAATGAAGTTCATTTTTTTCAATGAAGGTTTAAGTTTACAAATATAATATGCTAAAGTAGTATTGTGATAAGTTTTAGAATATTACCGAGGAATGTATTGCATTTTAGATTTTTTTAAATAAAATTGCATTGAAGTTGGAAAGTGTTTCATAATCAATGCCTTAAGCATGATTGATCTTTCTTGTTATATACAAAAACGAAATACCGGGCATCGACTGGTTCCTAAGTATACACCCGCAATGAAGATAATGCAAATGAGGATGGAAACAGCACTCATCGATTTACAAATGCTTGTTTTGAGCAATTTTTTCCATTCGCAACCAAGACGATTTTTTAGCGCAGTTTGAGGATGGCTATATATAAATACTTCACTGCTTACTGAAATCCCCTTTGCTCCGTAGTTAAAGCATAAGATTACAATATGCACGTATGTGACCTTAGTAGGTTGAAAAGTCTCTACCATCCGTGCGTGGGAGTGGCTAGAAGGGTAGTTAGAACAGCCAGGCATAGGCAGTACAAGGAGTATGTAGAACAGCTACGGAAAAGGATCCGCAGGAAAACGTTCGGTTCTAGACATAGCTCGGTTATACAATTATAATTAATCAACAGATGGGTTAATGAAATTATTGTTTTTATGGAATAGTCTGTTATATATATTTAGGAGCTGCTGTTGAATGATAAACATTGAAACATTGAATAGTACGTCAATTTTTTATATACGTATATAAAAATCAGAGAGATTTAAAACTCACGAAAAGTATATTTGTTTTAAAATTTCGTTAATAAATGCTATGGATTGCATTTAAAATCTGCTAGAAAGCTATTTCTTTGATCTTTGGGATGTGGCGTCAACATGGAAACTGTGTGATAGGGAAACTGTGTGTCTTTAGGGCGCTAACAAATCGATTTGTGTGAATATCGGTCAAACTATTTTTAAATCCACCTAAAATATAAAATAACAGGAAAACTAATTAGAAATTTAAAAGAAATAACGTCTATGTATACATTTTCAGGTCCTGAAATACCTGTGTATCAAATTTCATTGTCGTACGACCCTCAGATTTCTTGCTACAAACTGTACATATATATACACACACACACTGGCAAATACAGACAGACTTTTTACTTTATTCTCTAAGAAGATGAGCTGAATTTTTCTGAATCAAGTTTCAAATTTAATAAAAAAAACTGTATAATTCAAATACATAAATTTTAAGAACAATTTAAAGGTTTTGCTTCTACGTGTCTCTTTGTCTTCGAAGTTATATCTACCACCCAAACTGCTAGAAATATTTCTCTAATTAAAAGAACATCTTACATTAAATGTATCTACCCTATATAGAATGTAATTATTCTAAGAAGATACCAGTGTTTAGTAACCCTCGTCTAAATTGCAATTGCTGTCAGAATAAAGGAATGTTTGGAACTCAAGGAATGTTTGTTCGAATGTACTTAGCACTACGATCAAAACCTATCGTTATTCAAAGGAGTGATACATATAAATGTATGTAAAAATTATGGGAATAATAAATATAGGTAATCTTACGCCAAAATCACCCTTGATCCATAACAGAATAAATTAGAGACATTAATTATTACTTTCGCTGTAAATAATAGTGCACAGAGTTAGTAAGGAAGTTATTAAGCATCCAATAACTTTGTAAAGAAAGCTCCGGGAGTATACACGTAAGGTCTGTCTATAGTAATGCAACTATGTACGATTGAATAAAATATATTGTAGCGCACCTAAAGGATAATTTGAGAAGTTAGAATAATGAACTCGGCAACAAAATGAGAGAAACTGCAGTTACTCAAAATGTTGTACCACCAGGGCCTCTAATACTGTGACACCTGCGATGTTAGTGAAAGTATGCTGCAATATTCTTTCTGGAATTCAATTGTGCATTGTTTCTGATATATAGCATTTTAAAAAGACTTCACATAACTTTCCGTTCATGTAAATTCTATTTATTGTATCATTTCTGAATAGGACAACCATTCACCAATAATCCTATTGTCTCACATAAATATTTTTTGTAACTGTTTTACTGTCGATTCATACTCATTAAACATTGTTGCACAACTTTGCAGTTTACTTTTATCGTCAACATCTAACTGTTGCCGAGTTATTTATCCTAATTCTTTAAATTGTCCTCTAGCGGCACTGCAATCACTTTTATTCGTTTGGACGTGGTTACTTTATTAGAGAGCCATAACGTATGCACTCATGGATCATTACTTACAAAGCTAGATCTGTGTATGCAGAAATAAAATTGCAAAGTCCCCTTTGACGAATAAAAGATTAAAACTCTGTCCCAGTCGTTCAAATGGCAGATTGTCGACTGGCCTACACGAATTATCCGCCCTTTACAATAGCTTCTGAAGAAATCAATTTTGCAGGTTAACACAAAGATATCGGGAAGCTGAAAGTGATCCTAGTACGACTAACAGTGATTCATTGGAGTCTGAGATACTGAATACCGATTTCAAATCGGGAGGCCATCGGCCACTCATGAATTTAACTTGGAGGATGAAAATACGTAGCATCAGGATGTTTACCTGAAGTAAAATCTTGCAGGAAGTGGTTCGATCAGACTACTCAGTTACTCGCCAATCTAACATTAGACGGAGGATAATGCAGAGTCTTCTTCGTCAATAAGAGCTTACAATTCCGTCCCAGTAGATCGAGACAGTGTCAGCTGGCTTGTTCGAAGATCTGCGGTTTGAGCATCGGCTGAGGCAGAATTCTTTAAAATAGCTCCCGAACAAATCAACTTTGCAGGTTAGTACAAAGATGTTAGGTTGCTGGTTAGTACGAAGTGGAGCCTGAAAGTGACCCTTGTATAACTAACAATGATTCAGTGGACTTCAGTGGACACAAATTCACGGACTCAATGGTATTGAGCTTTGATTTCAAATAGAGAGACTGCCGACCACTCAATAAGTTAACTTGGAGGAGAAAATATCATCTGGAGTTTAACCTGAAATTAGAAACAGAAGAAGGTGGTCACTCAAATTACCGACTTGCACGGTAATCTGACATTAGAGGGACAAGGATATGCAGAATGCACTTCGGCGATGCAATTCCATTATAGCAAACAATGCAATTCTGTCCCGTTCCGTGCTTACAACTCTCCCCATTTGCTTAATTGGGAGGGCGTCGGCTGGGACAGCAATGTTCCTTACAAAGTATTGTGACAGATTTAAACATTCAAATTAGAGTTTTCGATCGATTTACATGTTTTACGCATATCTGAATATGAATCAAACGTTCTTTACTGCGTACGTACTTACACAATTAGGAAGGTCAGCATACTCATTGTCTACGACATTTGATTACAAAACATGGTTGTAAAAGATAAGTTTCCATTTATATCTTATTTACATTATAGTACAAAAATGTCTATACTACTCCATAGTGTTTCATAATTTGACATTGTTGGCATCGAGAAACATACACTTATTTAGAGATATTGTGAATTTTTAATGCAAAAACAAAAGAACCATAATATAGTTAAATATTTTTTCTAGAATAAAGTTATTCAATATTTGTATTTTTAATCGTTTATCATTAGCCGTTCTTGCGATATTAAAAATTACTTAATCAGAAAATTTTTAATATCTACACAAATGCTTGTTTTATGTACATTTTTCAAAACCAGACAAATAAAACATTTATAAAACGGCCTGAATATATTTTCATTTGTTTTTACTTTTCCCTATATACATAGTAAAAAAACCTAATGTGGGCAGCACATGACTTTCCTGATATAATGCAATGGATTTACTACTTTTACAGTAAAAAAAAATAGGTTATCCTTAAATTAGATACTTATAATACTTCTGAGATATTGAATTTTCGTCAATGAGTCCTCTTTTTCATTGATCAGAGATCTCACATTTAATTTTATCTCTTATCCATTTGGCGAGTTTTTCGTTAATTTAGCAACATTTAAAAAGTCACCAAATTCGTGGCCAAAATTTCGCGAAACGTTATGGATGGAGAAATAAGTTATTCTTACAGCAGATAAATGACTACGGGCGTTCAAATACAAAATTATTACTCAAAGCATCTTTTCTCATGAATGGAACGAGCTAGATCCACGAGAATGATGTTACCAAATTTATCGCATGGTATTACATATGAAATGTGAACATGTTTCTCAATAGGAAATAGTTTTTTCTTTATTTTATATGACTTTTTCTTAATTTTCTTGAAAAATGGGCAATATCTGGAGAACAGTTCATGTCAGCGCTTTAAAACTTATGTCAGTTGTTTTCTAATGAAAAATTACATAAGAAATGTATATTTGCGTAACCTTCTTAGAAGTTTTGATTTTTTGACGATTTTTTCAAAATTTAACTCAAAAATTTAGGGAGGTTCTGAACATTCGATTGCGTATAAAAAAAATAGGCTTCCACTGTTTACGGATTGTAATTTTTGTACCAAATTTCGTTCGCATCGGTCTATTTGTTCGTCAGTTTTCGTCTCCAAAGACTCACTGACACACACACACACACAGACACACACACACACACGCACATATAGACATCACTTCAAGAATGTTCGATTCGTGATCAGGGATGCTTGAAACGTGCTCTCCCATCGAAAACTCGAATTCGAATTTTTGACCCCGTCATAATACTTTCCTTATACATTATTGTATATAAGGAAAGTAATATATTGGAAAAGTATTCTGTTGAAGGGACAATTGGATGTAACTTATTTTGCCGGTCTACTTACCATGGGAAGTGATAACTCATTTAAAACACATCCGACTTTTTCAGAAAATTGTAAATCTGATACAGATCACCATAGTTATATTTTATACAAATTGCAAAAAATGTGATCCAGAAACTTTTGTCTTATTTCTGCGATATTTATGTAATTTTGAATCGCCAAGCTACTTTTCAATTCCATCAAAATTATTTGTAGTTTATAACCCTGAATACGCTTCCTTTCATTTTGAGTATAACAATAACTCTTTAATATAACAGGCACTCTTTACAAAAAACTGAAATACTCTTTGGTTTACATTGATCTATAGAAATAACTAGTAAATAAATATTTCTTTTTCTGTTTCTATTCAAAATTATTCAAGGATTTAACAAACTTTGGCAACTCTTTAATATAATATCAAACAATAAATATGTAATGTAACAGTAACCTTTTAATGCAACAGTAACTCTTTAATGTAGCATGTACTCTTTACAAAAAACTGAGCTACGTTTCGATTCATATTGAACCATACGAATAACTGGTAAATAAATATTTTCTTTTTCTGTTTCTATTCAAAATTATGAATGGATTCAATCTACTTTGACAACTTTTGAATGTAGAATATGTGCACTAAAACATTGTGCACTCCCTATCATTTAATATTCTCTATCATTCATTATTTACTGCAACTCTATTCTCTCTATCATTTATGATTTACCGTTCTTGCTCTGTGATATTATTATTTTCTTTCTAAAAATGAAATATCGGCCAAATGACAAACTTAGTTGATATATTTTTATCAATTTAATCCCGAATGCTTTTTGCCCAGCAATTTGTTTGGAAGAAATTACTTTTCCAAGAGATTGAGATAATTTACTTTTAATCGATTTGGAATTATTTTCGACATTTTGCGCTGGACGGTAAATAAATAAAATAATAAAAAAAACCTCTCGTACTTTTTTTAGGAATATCACCGTTAGTTTTGCAAACTCGCCATTTTTAATTATCCTTTCAATTTCTTGGAAGTATTTTGTAATGACTAAAAATATGTATCTTTCCTGATATCGATCGGGAAAATCATATTTTTCGTTAAATGCTCTCCATATTAAAAACATACTCTAAGAAACACCCAAGATGTGAAAAAAGTTCGAAGGCGAACTTTATCAGTTCAGCTGACATACTCTAATGCAGGTTTGACAGACAAATTGATATTGCAAATGGAGAATACAAATCCATTTCTTATTATTTCCCTCATTTGCATGCAGTTATGATTTTACTGTAAACTAGCAACGTATCAGATATTCAGGTAAATGATCAATCACAGAGCTGGCTTGGTAAGCGTGCGTATTCTATTTTGAGATGGAATCAAAATTTCTACAACCCGCGCTCTGGAGGTGACTTCCAACTGTTTGATTGTGCCGCTGTGGTTTCTCCGAGTTCTTGGATATATCTCCAGCTGTCAGGTTGTGAAAGGCCGTTTGTTGTGACAATATTATGTGCTGCTCGAGTATGTCCCAGGCAAATGACAAGGTGGTAATATATTATTTTACTTGATTTGATCATGGGTTTATTTTCTGTTGACTGAATACAAAAACTTGCAAGTACCATTGTCACTGGTACTGGACTGCATTTCTGTGTAATTTCGGACTATTTACCTACGTACAAGTCGTACGAAATTTTGTTTGACGTCATAGTTTATTTTTTCAGGCAAGAAGCCGTGTATTTTTATATGAATAAATATGTTATTTACTCTTTGTGTCTATGTACAAATCCTGTACGTTTGGCGTGTTGATATCTTGCTTTTCAGCAGACCAGCGATTAAGTCACTTTAAGTTTAGAAAAAACCCTCTTTAAGACATGATTTTATAAACTATTGGCATTGCAACCTAAGGCACTGAAACTTGGCTTAGAAATTTTCGCTCTCGCCCGTTTTCAGATGTTATTTTCTTTCTTGGTGGAAATTATACCTTGTTTTAGATTTATAGGGAGGATGTCGTATTTCTTAGGTTTATATAGAATATATCATTGTTAATTTTTTATTCTTTGCTATATAATAGCGACATTTTAATTACAAATGTAGTTTTTTTAGATTTTAATCTTAAAATAAATTGAAATTTTGACCTAGAAATTAAAACTTGTGACCTATGTCAATATATGTCTGAACATACCTGAATATATTATCAAAATCAGATAAATTTTTCATACGGAATCGTCTGAATGGAAGAGCAGAAGAAGAAGAAATGTAAAATGACTGACTATATTTTTTTTAATTTCTAAAGCCTTTCATTTTTCTCGCTGTTGAGTACATGTATTATAGACATACTTTAAAATTTATAGATAATTAAGAAATGTATTAATTAAAATATATTCTTTTACCAGAATGCGAAGAATTACTTTTATTATATTCTCGCCAAAATGAGAATCGTTTGAATCCTGAGTTCACCGTGCACGAAAATAAATTCACCATGCACTACGCGCATTTCGGTGCATTTCCAAACTATGTTTAAAATATGAATACATTTTACAGCGAATTCTGTTCAAAATTTGTTGGAAAGAACATTTTTCGGTTTTTTACGGTGTTAATATAGAAACTCTGTGATAACATTTTAGATCACTAAGGTACCAGTTTGTGTGAAAAGTGCATTTCAAAATAAAAAAATCTGATGTGGGCAGCACATGACTTTCCTTATATAAAGCAATGAATTCACTACTTTTACAGAAAAAAAATAGGTTATTCTTAGATATATTATTTCCAAGATATTAAATATTCGTTAAATGTCGTCATTTTCATCGATTTAGCGTCATTTTTATTATCCATTTGGCGGGATCTTCATTAATTTGGCAGCATTTAAAAAGGTTGCCAAGTTGGCGACATTCCGTCAAATTCGTCGCCGAAATCTTGCCAAGCGTTATGGATGGAGAAATAAGTTATTTTTATAGCAGATAAATGACTATTGGCGTTCAAATACAAATGTATTATACAAAGTATATTTCTTATGAATGGATCGAGCTAGATCTACCAGTATGATGTCACCAAATTTATCGCATGATATTACATATGAAAAGTGAACATGTTTCTCAACAGTTAGTATATATATATTTCTTAATTTATGGGATTTTTTTATAAATGTATTTTTAAAATGTGCAATATCTCGAGAACAGTTCATCCTAGCGTTTTAAAGTTTATGTCAATCGTTTTCTAAGGAAAAATTACATAAGAAATGTCTATTTGCGTAACTTTACTGATGGTTTTAAATTTTTTTGATGATTTTTTCAAAATTTCACTCGAAAATTTAGGGGGGTTCTGAACATTCGATTGCATTTAAAAACAATAGGCTTCCAGTATTCACAGGTTGTGATTTTTGTACCAAATTTAGTTCGAATCGCTCAATTTGTTCGTGAGATATCGTCTCCACAGACTCACTGACACACATACACTCACACACACACACACACAGACATCACCTCAAAAATGTTTGTTCCTCACAATACTTTCCTTATACATTATGTATATAAGGAAAGTAATGATTGCAAAAAATATTCCAGGCTTCAAAAAAATCGCTCTGAGATGTGTTTCGACAAGTTTTAGCTTTAAACCGTTTAGATTTTCTTTTACCAGACGAACAAACAAAGGAGCGAACGAACGAATAAACAAACAAACGAACAAACGTATCATTTTATTATATTAGATAAATCGTGCCCTTTTGTTCTGATTAAGCAGTTTAGAGATAATAACCCGTTTTGGTGAGTTTGATCCATCATCTACAAATTGAAAAACTGTTCAAACTTTTGAAACAAACAGACATATTATTTTATTATATGACATAAACCGTGTATTTATGTGCTTTTGTACTGAATAAATAGTTTAGATAAAAAGGTGTCAGAGTGCGTTTCAATCGAGCATATAGAAATTAAAAGCCTGTTAAAATCTAAAACACATTCCTTACCAAAGACCTTACTATGACTTCATAAATACTATTGAATAGAAATATTTTGTATTCCTCATAAATACAAAAAACTTTTTGCTACACTACGAACACTTTTATGGGGGGTTTTTTCAGTACACAGAATATATATTTACAGTGTCTGTATAATTTTCTAGATCACGACGCTACGGCATTTAATACTTTTAAATGAATTTCTCTCTTTTTTTAATAACTGGTAAAAACTAATGGAATTTCTCTGGTAGTTTCGAAAATCCGTAAATATAATACATTCTTACCAAAGAAATTATATTTCAGACATTCCCGCTTTCAATTACTCTGCTTAATGTAAACTTAGTCTTGCATTTTCTTTTTTCAATTTGAAAATAAATTATCAGACTCTTGTAAATGACAAACTCAGTGGTTGTCACGTTTTTATCAATTTCATCCGGAATATTTCCTGTTCAGCAGTTTTTTGCAAGAACCCACTTCCCTGAAATAATTTACTCGTAGTTGATTTGGGTTTATTTTGATGGTTTTTCGCTGTGCCGTAAATAAAAATGTCTGTAACAAAATATTTTTTTAATATATGCTTTAAACTTTGCTATTTATTTGAATAGCTTTATTGAATTCACAGTAACCATTTGTTTGTTCAGAACTGTAGATCGGTCAGTATATTTAAGAATGGTCTATCTCACGAACAGTGCATTTTAGAATGATGGTGCGTTTGAAACAGCTGTAGAGCATTTTACATCCTTTCTTCTTTTAATTGAAGCCATTAAGGACTGATTAATGCTTATTGAATTTAGTGTTTGTGTTGAAAATTAACAACATTTCCCAGACAACAGTTTCATCAATGCCAAATATGGACCTTCTTTAAACAGTTGGATTTATTGTTCCTGTGGTAGCTACAGCTCGCCAGAGCAGAAATTGTCCTGCGACTTCAAACAGTTAATGGCAAATACAGACACTTCCGAGGCGTTGTATTACTAGGACGATCCTGTACGAGTTATCGTCTAACGTCTTCAGTGTTTTGGAACCTTCTCCACTGTCTAGAGATTACACAGTATGGCACCTTCAGTGCTCTCGTAACTACCTGCCGTAGCCTTCTCCCTTCCCTTGACAGCTATATAAGCTGATATTCGGTGCAGCATAGAGTCAATTATATTGCTTATGTCCCTCTGAAGATTCTGTCACAAATGTTACAATTGCTCAGATAATTCTGTGGTATTTTGAGAAGGTTGCAATTGCCGTCCCAGAATGTCCGAGACATGTTCCATAGGCGAAAGGTCTGGGAATATGGATGAAATGGGAGGGTATTAAATCCTAGAAGACAATGAAGGCCGCAGGTGAATTTCTTGCCAGATTTAGACCTTGGAGGAGGCATCGTGCATGTCCTCAGCGTAATGACCATCAATCTACCATCCAACGAGAGCCCGCGCCTTGGTTTTGTGCTCGGAGGATAAGACGCTATTCATTCAGGTATATGCTGCTGTTAGTGTTACAGTGCTATTTACATTAATTTTCGGTTTTCTGTTTAAAAACTTGTTGCTTGCATCGTCTTGGTACATGTTGCTTCTTTCTTGTCACAGGGTAGTCACCATGGATCGTCCTCTCTCTTATAGCCAAAAGGTATTTTTCCACGCTTAATACTTCACATTGTTTCATAACAACTAACTTTTTATTACCCCATAATCACTTGAATATACTTGACGCACTCGAGTGGACACTGAGTCCTTCCAGCCGTTTCCCGTGTAAATTAAATATTGTTTTATCTTTAATGCATTACATTTAACTTAAATGAATATAACCTAACCTATAAGCATGTTTTTCGTCATCACATGTTTTTTAAGCTATCAACTAATTTCTATTGCTAAATATAGCCTTATGATTAGGAACAATAATACATAACAGTTGGAGTTAAACAAGTCATTGCCTATAGTAGCCGTTAAATGTACTAATCACTAATGTATAAATTTATATAGATAGACAATTATAATGCATATTACAATTACAATACATTATTACACTTACAATGCAAGACAATTACATACATAGAGTGAGTTTAATCTTGATAAGTTATCTTTGTAACGTAAGTCCTGTGTCGTTCTTAGACCTTGTCCCTCGTTAATATTTTCCTTATGTACAAAGTATAATGTATAGGGGACGTATTATGACGGGGTCAAAAATTCGAAGTCGAGTTATTGACGGAAGAGAAAGGTCAAAGCACCCCTGAGTTTGAATCGATTTGTTTATGTGATGTTGCCAGTGTGTATGTGCGTGGCTCTGTGTGTGCGAGGTTGTAAGCATATGCTTGTGCGGGATTCGCTAGAGACGATATCTCTCGAACGAATGGAGTGTTTCGAAAGATATTTAGTTTTAAAAAATTACAATTAGTGAATACTGGAGTCCTGTTAATTTAAAACACAATCAAATGTACGGAAGATCGAATGTTCGAAATATAAGTTAAATCAGTACTTCGTAATAGCTTTATATGTTGTCATCCAAAAAGAGCTAAATGTACAAATTCAACATAAAACACATTATGCCGTAGATCTCACATTAATTTGCCACTGTGAAAAAAGTAAATTTATTCCATTACATAAAGAAAATCAGATTTTTTTATATAATAAGTTAATGAGCCACTTGTGTAATTGTAATCTTCTTTCATTGCCTAAAATTAGATCCGTTTTTTGGCTTAATTTGAAATGCTATTAAAACAATCATAATTTCTCTGCTAGCTATTTTTAAAAATTTAGTCAAAAAAAAATTTCCTTTATGGTAGTAAATTTATGTCTGCGGTTGCTACCATTTAAAATCCCTCTCCATTTTCTTATATCCTCATCCGACATGTATCGCCTAAAAATATAATTAAAACTATTCTTATACAAATGCTGGATATTTTAAGAATATCAATATTAATTTCTGAACTTATTTAAGTAATGCCTTAAGCTTAAATAAATGTGTTCAGTTTTAAAAAATAAGCTAATTACAAATTTAAATAACTTACTCTATTTGTAAAGGTGCATACTCTTATATTTCCCAGATCTTAACATGCGAATGTGTTAAAAACGTAGATTTTCATAAAGTATTTATCCAAATACATTATTTAAATGAAAATCCGACAAGCTTGTCGTATAGCCATTATTGATAGCAAATATTCACTTCAGAGCATCTTATTTTCATTTTTTGCTATACAGAACTATTTCAATATATGATCAATCTCTGGTATAAATAATACAAGTAAATTAAAATTCTTCAATATATATATATATATATATATATATATATATATATATATATATATATATATATATATATATATATATATATATATATATATATATATATATATATATATATATATATATATATATATATATATATATATATATATATATATATATATATCTATATGTATATATATATATATAGTATATATATACATATATATATATATATATATATATATATATGTGTGTGTGTATATGTATATATATATACACACACACATATATATATATATATATATATATATATATATATAGATATATATATATATATAATATAATACAAAAGTAATCAGATGAAGAAAACGTAAGCATACAAAAGTATGAAAAAAGGCTTAACGTAGATGGCGCAATGCTGCACAAGTACGTAAAGCAGTTATATAGCAAATAAAAGTATTAAGGAAAAAATGGGAATCAAGCCAACGGGAAAGCATAAATGGCCGAGGGGGATTGTGACCCCTCGTTCCCGGTTATAGCATGCTATTGCACCTAGGTAACACTCCCGGAACCAAATACTTTGCCGAAACTTGACCTCCGAAATGGTGTCGAGCACAAGACACTGACCGTGGAAGTGAGTACAAAACTCAAGAATCGAAGAAAAGTCCGAAGTACAAAGCCGAAGTAAAACACAATATGAAAACGGCCAAGAGTCGTTAACTAAGGAGAGTGCAATCCATATATAGCATTATACTACCACTAGGGTGCGCTTTCAGCAAGTTCCGTGTAAGTGAATCTCAAAGTTACCATTTCCAAAATCGATAACATCATAGGTGTGTACAAGTTATATCCTTAAAATAAGCGTTTTTTACATCGTTGTATACAGTATTATAATAATGTCTAAGGAAATTTGCGGGATAATGTTTCTTGATCGCCTCTCGCATTATTCTTCTGTCATTTTCAGTTCGATCTTTTTTGAAAGTATGGATTCTTTGGTTGCGTATCAGATGATTGACTATAATATTTCGTAATATATTTTTACTCAAATTTGAGTTCCAATCGATAACGTGATTGATGCTGGTCTTGAAAGTATTTCTCTTGTCGTATAAAATGGTATATAAACAATTGTTTTTATCGTAAAGGATACTAATATCCAGGAAATCAACTTGATTTTTATTTTCCATGTGTGTTTCTATGCGATCCAAGTTATCAGGGTAGAAACTGAAGTCAAATTCAGGCATTTGTTCGTATTGGCCCACAAGAATGTCATCCACGAAACGAAAGTATGGTATTTCATTTAATATGTGAGTGCCTTCCTCGTATTTATTCAGGTAGATGTCAGCAAGGAGTGAAGAACATCCTCCTCCCATTGGAATGCCCTTGACTTGCTGATAATAGTTGGTCCCGTTAAATAGTATATTTTCGAACAGAACAATCCTGATCATGGCTTTATATTTACTTAATATAATATATTCATGTAATTCATAAATCTCATAAATCTCCAATAAAATAATAAGAAGATCATCAAGGTCAATATTATTAAAAAGATCTTTAAAATCGTAACTTCGGAAATTCATACGATCAGGGAAGAATTTGAGTTTGTTGAGTACTTCATAACTATTATTTACGATAATGGAACATTTATGCTTGATTTTTGTCATGACATGTTTCAGCAGAGCTAATTAGTTTAGAACTAGCTATAGTTAGATAAGTCTTGAAACCGACAGTTACGGGACGGAATTTTACAGGGGTTTTATGAAGCTTCGGAATCAGGATGAGGTAAGGAAATTTAACTTGTTTTAAATCATAATCAATCCGTTTATATAAGGCCTTGATTTTATTTTCTATAGTACGGCCTGTAAGGTGTAATTTTGTATACATAAGTTCATCTTGATAATGATTACAAAGAACTTCCACGTAATATTTGATGCACGTAAGTGTATAATTAGAAACGACTTTGTCGGTATAAGTTATTACATAATCGTAATATAGTAGATGCACTTCTAAACGATGCAAATTATGTCCAGTTGCAGACCCCGGACAAATTGCTGAAAATGTTACCCATTACCGCCCATTCTGTAAAACGTGTAACTGCATATATTGCATTACTTGCAAGACCTGCAATAAAAAATATATCGGACAAACGAAGAATTGCCTACATCTTGCCTACATCGTCAAGTTAGTAAGACAAGAAAACAGGACGCACCGGTTACTAATATAGAATTAAGACATTTTGATTTTCATGGATTTGATGATATAATGATTAATATTATTGACATCGTACCAAAATTGGATGAAAGAATTTGGTGGGAGAACTTGCACATCAAACAATACGGAACGGCATATCCTTACGGACTCAATTCCATAAATTTCTGTAATACCCATAATTTTGAATACTGTAATAACATTCATCAACCATCGGTAATGCAAGATATACCTACAAAGCGGATTGCAAGATGGTCAAGAGGTGGACGCAAAAATAAAAAGTATTTTAACGATGCGTTAAAACGTGTCGAAAATTTCATTGAGAAACTTAAAACCTTTACGGACAGTAAAAACCGCTGGATTAAAAATATCATTTTTGGAATCCCAAAACGTTATATAAAACGTATATGGAAAATAATATATGCATACCCTTTTATTTCCGATCCCATTGTCAACAAAGATGTAGCAACTACTAATTATGCGGTACTTCTGGACACGTTCAAATTAAAAGCAAAATTGCTCCATATTGACTTGACTACGCAGGAAAAAAAGCAGGCAAATAAAGAATATTTCGTTACGACATTCAGAAACAAAACTTATGATCAAATACCTCTTAAAGCATTCTTGAAAGACATGTCTCACCTTATGCCCATACCTAAAATCGAAATTAAATTGGCAGTTAATCAGATTTGTTAAGACGAATGGTCGAAAAATTTTCAACTACAATCAAATTGGGCAAAATATAGAAAAGTACAAATCCAGTGAATGTGATTGCGAAAACAGCGTGTTTACCGATCGTCATCATGGACACATCATAACAGGGGACTTGAATTTCATCCAAGATACCAACCTGAAGTCTATTTTGCAACTTGGAACAAAATTCCGTATTCAAGAATTTGCAAATGTAGTGAATAATTTCAAGAAGGATCTTAATGACTTTATATATAGGATGGCCGTGAAATATAGTGTACCATTGGACGCATTTGAAGAATGGAAATTTAATATTACGGGGTTATTCAATTTTCATTATCATGGCTCACGTATTGATAAAAATCAACGTACTGACAAAAATCAAAGCAAGATCAAGGAAGACATTTTGAATAAATATTGCAACGATTATGTAATAACTTATACCGACAAAGTCGTTTCTAATTATACACTTACGTGCATCAAATATTACGTGGAAGTTCTTTGTAATCATTATCAAGATGAACTTATGTATACAAAATTACACCTTACAGGCCGTACTATAGAAAATAAAATCAAGGCCTTATATAAACGGATTGATTATGATTTAAAACAAGTTAAATTTCCTTACCTCATCCTGATTCCGAAGCTTCATAAAACCCCTGTAAAATTCCGTCCCGTAACTGTCGGTTTCAAGATTTATCTGACTATAGCTAATTCTAAACTAATTAGCTCTGCTGAAACATGTCATGACAAAAATCAAGCATAAATGTTCCATTATCGTAAATAATAGTTATGAAATACTCAACAAACTCAAATTCTTCCCTGATCGTATGAATTTTCGAAGTTTCGATTTTAAGGATCTTTTTAATAATATTGACCTTGATGATCTTCTTTTTATTTTATTGGAGATTTATGAGATTTATGAATTACATGAATATATTATATTAAGTAAATATAAAGCCATGATCAGGATTGTTCTGTTCGAAAATATACTATTTAACGGGACCAACTATTATCAGCAAGTCAAGGGCATTCCAATGGGAGGAGGATGTTCTTCACTCCTTGCTGACATCTACCTGAATAAATACGAGGAAGGCACTCACATACACTATTAAATGAAATACCATACTTTCGTTTCGTGGATGACATTCTTGTGGGCCAATACGAACAAATGCCTGAATTTGACTTCAGTTTCTACCCTGATAATTTGGATCTCATAGAAACACACATGGAAAATAAAAATCAAGTTGATTTCCTGGATATTAGTATCCTTTACGATAAAAACAATTGTTTATATACCATTTTATACGACAAGAGAAATACTTTCAAGACCAGCATCAATCACGTTATCGATTGGAACTCAAATTTGAGTAAAAATATATTACGAAATATTATAGTCAATCATCTGATACGCAATCAAAGAATCCATACTTTCACAAAAGATCGAACTGAAAATGAAAGAAGAATAATGCGAGAGGCGATCAAGAAACATTATCCCGCAAATTTCCTTAGACATTATTATAATACTGTATACAACGATGTAAAAAACGCTTATTTTAAGGATATAACTTGCACACACCTATGATGTTATCGATTTTGGAAATGGTAACTGTGAGATTCACTTACACGGAACTTGCTGAAAGCGCACCCTAGTGGTAGTATAATGCTATATATGGATTGCACTCTCCTTAGTTAACGACTCTTGGCCGTTTTCATAATGTGTTTTAGTTCGGCTTTGTACTTCGAACTTTTCTTCGATTCTTGAGTTTTGTACTCACTTCCACGGTCAGTGTCTTGTCCTCGACACCATTTCGGAGGTCAAGTTTCGGCAAAGTATTTGGTTCCGGGAGTTTTACCTAGGTGTAATAGCATGCTATAACCGGGAAGGAGGGGTCACAATCCCCCTCGGCCATTTATGCTTTCCCGTTGGCTTGATTCCCATTTTTTCCTTAATACTTTTATTTGCTATATATATATATATATATATATATATATATATAAAATAATAGTTTGAAAATCCAATTATAGAATAGAGGGAAGTTGCAACTCAAAAATCCTAACTTTAAAAAATGCTTGCATAATAAAAAGAAGTATTAAATAGAGAATCATCAATCAAATGGAAAAAAATGCAAATTTCTAGTCATCAAGTCCAAGTATTTAATCAAAATGAACACAAAATGTGTGTTTCTGAAATTAGATGTAGATAACATCTATAAACTCTAATAACTTAAACAACACACATAAAGAGAAAAAAATTATAAAGGAAACAAGAATACCTGGAATAAACAAACACTGAAAATGTGCTAACCATTGGAGCCCAAAATGAAGAGACCAGTATTGCCAATCGCAAAGATGTAAATACAATGTAATGTTAAAACAAGATAATGTTGATGTCTGGCCAATATAAGATAGATAGAAGAGAATTCATGAATATTCAACTAATTCAAACTTTTTAACAATACCATTAGCTAAATATGCTGGATATTTATATAATTTACTGGTAATCTTTAGATTATTTATATGCATAGCATGAAATTTTTTATCTGATAATCTATAAATTCTGAAAAGTTGATTAAGAATAATATTTCGAAACAATTACATCGGGTTGCTGGAATTAAATGGTAATATTTTATTAATGTTGAAATTAAAATATTATTTTTATCATATAAATTAATATCTATTATATTAGTAGGTTCAATAATTAGATTTAAATCTAAAAAATTAATGTTATTACTAACAGTATCTTCATTATGTTAATTTAGATATTTAGCAAGTGTGAATTTAGATATTTAGCATATTTTTTCCCTTTACAAATACATTCATTATCTACATTAGACATGGATTATTTATCTACAGAGAGAGGTTATGAAATTTCATTATAATTAAAAATAGATCTACCAACAGGCTTGTTGTATTTAAAGGTCTTTCAAACACTCAAATCCCCAATAGGCAATAAATGTTTGAACTTGTTAAATAGATTCCCAAAATTTATAGAATTTTAAATTGTATGCCTAAATGAAATTACACAATAAGGATTAGTAGACGTATAATTATTATGAAATTGATTAAACTTTAATTTTAAATACTTTGATCTAGTAATTAGCAAATCATAGAAAATATGATTAAAATGTTCATTAGTCAGATTTAATTTTATGAAAATGGCATAAACATTATTTTTTTTTCTTTTCTGCAAATAAAGATGTCATTAATTTCCATTGATAAATGCTATTAAATTGATGATGTAAACATTTTATCTCAGCTATATAATCTTTACGTTTGAAGCTATTTTTGCGAAGTTTAAATCTTTTGAGTTTAACAGAGTTTCTATTTAAATGGGGTTTCAAGAAAAGGTGATTAAAAATAGAATATTTTTTATCTACAAAATTATTTTTTACAATATTACCATTTTAGATATAATAATTGATTTAATACATATGGAAAAATGTATAAATCATACAGTTAATGTTAAATATACTTGTTTTATCGTATGTGAGGAAAAGCGTTTAATCATCAGTCTTGGCACCCTCCGGTGTTTATCCGTGAGAAAAAGACCCAGGTCACCCGACTCACCCTAGGGTATGAGCTGCTGGTTGAGTGGCCGGAGGGAGTTTACCCGTGTAGTTCAAAAAATATATACAAAATAAATAGAATGAATCAGTTGCATCTCTCTCTCTCTCTCTCTCTCTCTATATATATATATATATATATATATATATATATATATATATATATATATATATATATATATATATATATATATAGTTGAAGATTTTAAATTTACTTGTATTATACATATATATCAGATATTACTATACAGAACATTTATTAAAATGAAAATAAGATGGTTTGAAGTGGTTATTTGATATCAAAAGTGACTATACAAGCTTGTGAAGATGATAAAGGGAATATTATAAATAAAGCATTATAAATAAAACATTATAAATAAAACAGGTCTTAAATATGTATAAATACCCCTTTTTTCTTGTTCTATACAGGATGTCCCTAAAAGATTGAAACGCGCTTTAATTCTTTACCTGTTGGAGATAAGTTGGCAATGTAAACTGCAAAATGTCGAAAGTATGGTAGGAAACAAGACTACGTTAATGAAATAGTCCTTCCATCAATTATCAAAAAGTTACACTTTTAAATTTTTATACGACCCCCTTAGACAAATTGGGTCAATCAGAAAATTTTTGTTTTGAATGCAACATCATCATTAAAAAAACCCGCATATCTGTATCATTAAAATTGAGCGAGTTATATTTAATTCAAAATTGAACATTGTGAATTGAGAACATATATCAAATTAGAAATGTAAATTTGTGACATATCACAAAATAGATCAATGCATGCATATTTTAATTATGTGCCCCAACCGCGTAGTGAGTACCACTGCTTTATATGTTCTCTGTCTGTGTAATGCTTTATTAAGATGCATTTATGATAAAAAAATTTGATACATATTAACGTATTTTTGATCTAAACAATTTCCATCGTCAATTTAATTTGTATATGATCCTTATTTTTACTGATGAAACAGCCTTTCACATGGTACGAAAATATGGAATAAGTTAGATTTTTTCCTCTATCATAATTCAGCTGATTTTAAAGATACAAATATGCGAGTTTTTTAATAATCTTGTTGCATTAAAAATTAAAATTTTCTGATTGACCCAATTTGTCTAAGGGGGTCGTATAAAAATTTAAAAAGTGTACCTTTTTGAAAATTAATCGGAGGACTATTTCATTAACGTAGTCTTCTTTCTTACCTTACTTTCAACGTTTTTACAACTTACATTGCCCACTTATCTACAACAGCTAAATAATTAAAGCGCGTTTCAATCTTATTGGAACACCCTGTATAAACGTTAAATATATGCACGGAAAAGAATAGAGCAATGTACAGAAACTTTCCAAGCCTCTGGGTTAGTCAGTACATTAAATCATACCACACTGCCGGCATCATCATTTCATCAAAGCATTGCATCTTGATGTCCCCATTTTCACTGATGAAACAGCCTTTTACATGATACGGAAAAGTGGCATAAGTCATATTATTTCCTTTATCGTAATTCAGTTAATTTTAAAGATACAGATATGTGGGGTTTTGTGATGATCTTGTTGCATTAAAAAAAATCTGATGCGTGCAACACATGACTTTCCTTATATAATGCAATGAATTTACTACTTTTACAGTTCAAAAAATGTTATTCTTATAGTAGATACTTATATTCTTTCCAAGATATGGAATTTTCTTTAATTAGTCGTCATTTTCATTGATTTAGCGTCATTTTTATCAATTTGGCGAATTTTTTGTTAATTTGGCAACTATTAAAAATATCGCAAATTTGGCGACATACCGCCAAATTCGTCGCCAATATATCGCCAAGCATTATAGACGGAGAAATAAGTTATTCTTACAACAGTTAAATGACTATTGACGTTGAAATACAAAAGAATTACTCAAAGTATCTTTTTCCATGAATGGAACGAGCTAGATCCATGAGAATAATGTCACCTAATTTATCGCATGGTATTACATATAAAAAGTGAGCATGTTTCTCAATAGGAAATATATATTTTTACTTTCCTTATATACATAATGTATAAGGAAAGTATTGTGACGGGGTCGAAAATTCGAATTCGAGTTTTCGACGGGAGAGCACGTTTCAAGCATCCCTGATCACGAATCAAACATTTTTGAAGTGATGTCTGTGTGTGTGTATGTGTGTGTGTGTGTGTGTGTGTGTGTGTGTATGTGTGTGTGTGTGTGTGTGTGAAAGTATGTGTGTGTGTGTGTCAGTGAGTCTGTGGAGACGATAACTGACGAACGAATGGACCGATTCAAACCAAATTTGGTACAAAAATCACAATCCGTAAACACTGGAAGCCTATTGTTTTTATTCGTAATCGAATGTTCAGAACCCCCCTAAATTTTCGAATAAAATTTTGAAAAAATCGTCAAAAAATCAAAACCGCTAATAAAGTTACGCAAATAGACATTTCTTATGTAATTTTTCATTAGAAAACGATTGGCATAAATTTTAGAACGCTAACATGAACCGTTCTCGAGATATTGTACATTTTTCAAAAAAATTATGAAAAAGTCACATAAAAAAAAAATTCCTATTGAGAAACATGTTCACTTTTCATATGTAATACCATGCGATAAATTGAGTGACATCATTCTCGTGGATCTAGCTTGTTCCATTCATGAAAAAATATACTTTGAATAATACTTTTGTATTTAAACGCCAATAGTCATTTATCTGCTGTAAGAATAACTTTTTTCTTAGTGCATAACGCTTGGCGAGATTTTGGCGACGAATTTGGCGGAATGTCGCCAACTTGGCGACTTTTTTGAAATGTTGCCAAATTAATGAAAATCTCGCCAAATGGATAAAAATGATGCTAAATCAATGAAAATGACGACTAATTGTCAAAAATTCAATATCTTGGAAAGAATATTAGTATCTACTATAAGAAAAACCTATTTTTTTACTGTAAAAGTAGTAAATTCATTACATTATATAAGGAAAGTCATGTGTTGCCCACATCAGATTTTTTTTATTTTATACAACTTTTTGATATCTTTTTGAAAAATGTGCAATATCTCAAGAACGGTTCATGTTAGCGTTCTAAAATTTATGTCAATCGTTTTCTAATGAAAAATTACATAAGAAATGTCTATTTGCGGTTTTGATTTTTTGACGATTTTTTCAAAATTTCACTCGAAAATTTAGGGGGTTCTGAATATTCGATTGCGTTTAAAAACAATAGACTTCCAGTGTTTGTGGATTGTGATTTTTGTACCAAATTTCGTTCGAATCGGTTCATTCGTTCGTCAGTTATCGTCTCCACAGACTCACTGACACACACACACACACACACACACATACTTTCACACACACTCACAGACACACACACAGACATCACTTCAAAAATGTTTGATTCGTGAACAGGGATGCTTGAAACGTGCTATCCCGTCGAAAACTCGAATTCGAATTTTCGACCCCGTCACAATACTTTCCTTATACATTATGTATATAAGGAAAGTAATAACAATTTTCTGATTGACCAAATTTGTAGTATAACTAAAGTAGTATAGTAATAAGTAGTATAACTAATTTAAAGTATAACTTTTTGAAAATTAATGGAAGGACTATTTCATTAACGTTGTCGTATTTCCTACCTTACTTTCAACATTTTTGCAATCTACATTATCCACTTATCTTCAACAGGTAAAGAATTAAAGCTTATTTCACTCCTTTTAGGACACCCTGAATATAAGTTATGGAATTGAAAAAGAATGACATGTGGTGAAGATTGTTTAATAATATAGTCCCTTAACTACACCATTAGATTATATTTTTATTTGTGTTATAAATCATATACGTAATACAGGTACTTAAGGTACTAATTCCTTTGTACCCTGCATAAACATACATGGTGAAAATCGGGAATAGTGTGTAAGACGAAACGTTGCAAAACAGAAAATTTTTTTTGCACGTAGAGCTAGGACTCTGGCTCCCAATTTTTTTTTTTTTTTTTTTTTTTTTTTGAAAATGAATAATATGAAAAAAGTGAAAAGCATTTCCGAAGTACGTTATCAATGGCCATACCTGGTCCGTTAATGCTGATTCTACGTTTCTGTGTACATTACTGTAAATTGTATTACAGAAATAATGCACATGTCCCGACGTAGAAGAAAGTAAAAAATTGATCAGATATAAATAAAAAAATATTCAAATAAAATAATCAAATATATCAGCGTATGGCTGTGTATTTATGAGAATACGATGTGATGTATAAGATGATAAAGAATAAGAATTTGAATAAGAATAATAAAAAACATAAATTGAGTTGCCCCATGGGCTTCTAACGTTGTACGTGATACTCTCTGACTAAGCTTTTTCCAACTCAAAACAGGTTACAGTTAATTTGATAGATTAAGAGTGCAACAGTTGGAAGTTAAACATGAAGATAATAAATTGTTTAATATTTTTTTATTCTAAAATATTTGAGATTGATTTGTCTATGTGTTGCTGTAATTAGAGCAAGGTTTTGAATTTAAAATTAAATTGTGTTTTAATAAATGAAAATATATATATATATATATATATAATATATATATATATATATATATATATATATATATATATATATATATATATGTATATATATATAGTAATGAATTACTACTATTTATTATGTAAATTGATAGAATAATCTTATACTCATTATCTTTATAGTACGTGATCAAGGGGGGTATCTATATAAATATCATAGTAAATCTATCTGTTTATTCGGGGACTTATTTGTCTCATCATCACGGGAGAACGGCTTCACAGAATCGGTTGAAATTTTAGGGTTGCAGTGAAATAGCACCACTTAGAATTTAGTCTATGTTTCAAGTGTTTGGGATCAAGGTTATCGAGATATTAATAAACAAGACAGATCAGTCATGCATAAAGCATTAATAATGAAGCATGTCCCAACTGAAATGCAATTGTATTTAATCATCTCTAAAATGCGTTACATTCAGCATTGATATTTTTTAATTACCGCAATAGTACAATAATGTATTATATTTGAAAACTTAAAACTTCACCGAAAGAATGAACTTTATTCAAATGATGTTATCGAAGTATAAATCGTCTGGCTGTCTATGTAAAAGCAATCGACATTTCTTTCATATCACTTTTAACCACACTCCAAAGCTGAAAAATTTTGCGTAAAAAAATTTCAGCAATTCTTATATAACTCATCGTTTAATCACTTGTTTACATTCTGAATCCATTAAAATTAGGCTTCGTTGTAGAAAAAGTCAAAGCTTGATGATCATTTAAGCTACAAATATTGTAATTCCATTGCCACAGAATATAGATACACAGAAAATACGCAAAAATAAAGCGGTTTTAGGACGAATGCAACACTAATTATAAAATTAAAAGAAATTTAACAATCACGATTTTTACACTAGAAAAAAAAGATGGATACCATATTTTATTTTGAAGTGGATCACGTGATCTCTTCATATAATATGGGCGCAATTATCATTTTAATTTCTATTTAAAAAAACTACCGACCATACTTTGCTAAAAAAAATGTATTCATTTTATGGGAGAATTTGAATATTTTCTAAAATTTTCGAAACTGCTCGGGAATTTTATATTCGATTAAACGTTTGAAAAATTGGATCCCATAGGGTTCAATATATTTCACTTTTTCAACCTTGGTTCAATCCAAAGCTAATTAGGTGATATTATTTATCTATATTCCCATATGTTCCACAGACCGTCCCAATAACATACTAAAGTTTCATTTTGATATAGCCATTTTTACGGCAGTTATCGTGCAAAAGAACAGACAGACAGTCAAACAGAATGAAAAAATTTATAAACACTTTTCAACTATGTTTAAAAGTGTTAAAAACGAACCTCCCATAGAGATAACATTATCCAGGCGATATTTCTATCGCTAATTTATTTGAAAACAAATGTATTATGTTGCTTAGCAACGGAATTAAATTCAATGCATTTGTATAACAGACGATTTTATTAAATGTTTTTCTATTTAAATAATATAAAAGTGTGTATAAATATACATTTTATTATAATTGCATTTTTGATTGGATTACCTCAATTAAGACATTTGATATTTATGTTTACGGAGCAAGTATTGGTATTTTCAATTTCTTACGTCATTTGTTTATTTTGGCAAACTTTTAAAACTCCTGTACCGTGTTTAACTCATATATTGGGTTTAGCCCTTTATTGAAACAAAATAAAATTAGTACTAGTACATCTTCTAATACCATTTTAACGCTTTCACTTTACCATATATTGATCTAATTTCATATTTTTCATAAATTTGTTTACAAATGAGACCAACCAAGATGTTTTATTCTTCAGATCTGCACGCAAAAATAGTTTTGTATTGCAAGAAAAACTATTTTTACGCATTTTAAGAGAATAAAGTAAATATTTAATAGAGAGAGAGAGAGAGAGAGAGAGAGAGAGAGAGAATGATTTGAATAACAATATCACTTAGAATACTATAATAATTTGAACATAATTGTGAATTTTAATTTCCTTTATATTATCCCGAAGAACTTGTATATTGCCAATTAATAATATACTTCTGCAATCGCATACCCCGCCTAATCGCATACCCCGCCTAATCGCATACCGCGCTTTATCGCATACCCCGCTTAATAGCTTGCAATAGAGCAGAACAAAGTGCATGCAATTAAGCGGGAACAACTGTATTTGGATAGTATATCAATGTATTGAATACTCCCCTAGTTCCGGCCAAAATATGGTGGTAATTAGCAAAAGTTATGTAGGATGTACTTGGGGTCTTTGGACAAACAGGAAATACAATCTCACTCTCTTTACCATGGAATTTGATCTTTTGGGTTTGTTGTGTCCTAATTCCAGACACATACAATTAGTAAATAACAACATGTATTGACTTGACTAACTGCCACTTGACTAATTAACATCTTCCTTCACTATCTCGAATTATGATCAGATATTTACCCGATTGTGAAATGCCATCAGAACTATTCCAAATTACGTGCTGGATATTTTCAGAAAATTATCTCTAAAATACATCCATTTTGGCAATATGTATATTTATATGCGGTGCATACGATTAAATCTCTTTCCACTCTCTAATATAATAATCGAATATTTATCACCTCGCGACATAAACTATTCTAATACGAATTTTGGACATTTTATGAATCCGAATATTAATTTACTAAATATACTTAAACATTAACTTAAGGTTAAGGTAAAATGCCACTGCTCAGTATTCAAAAAATTTTTTTATTAAAAATTTAAATATTTGAATCTACTTGTTACAGTACATTTTGTTGTAAAAGTCATTAAACACATGGACGTGATTAAAACGTTCATATTCGTAGAATATTTATCTAGATGTGTTAACTAAATATTTATCTAATTGTAATTTGACACATCATTTGTAAATAATCTCTTCTATATATTTAATGTGTAAACAAGATCAAAATCGCAGTTTATCTACAACTATTTTTGACAAATGGAGGGCAAATTAAATAGTCTTTAAAACCGAAGTTCAAGCAAATAGTTGTTATTCAAGCAAAAAGAGAGAAAATAAATACACAACGACAGTTTTTATTCAGAAGCATGCCTTTTATCAATATGTGTTGTCCATTATTATAGGTAGGTCATAAAATGAAAGGATTGTTTTTAAATCAACCTTTTTACGCAATTAAGTGACCAAATGAAGTGAAATTTATAGTCAATAAAAGAAATATTTACTTCATTAACTTTTCCCTCAATGGAACTGAAGTTTGGCTAAAATATAGAAAACTTGTTATCTTTCGTTTCCTTTGCTATAGGCTTCGTTAAACTGAAGAATGCTTCTATTTTCTGTCTTCTGATGATCAGTTTGTTATTAATGATACCAATCCAGTAATCAGGTAAAATAAGTTAAATTTAATGCTACAGAGGGTAGACGGCATCCAAGAAAGTAAACATATATAATTTCAAAATCACGAAATTATGTACGTCATATAATGCTTGAGATTGTGAAACCAGAAATTGTTCTCACATGACACATTTTTATTTGATTATTTATGGTATCCTTTAAGGAAAAGAAAGCTTGAGTCGGGCTGGCGCCGAACTTTACTACAACTTGAACTTTTAGGTCAAATGATATAAATTTAGGTGTGACAGGCCACAGGGGCTGAGAGGGGCTGTGAAGTGATGCCATTGGGTTCAGAAGAACCAATGAGCGCCAAGGGGAAGAAGAGCGGAGCTACCCCACCCCCCCGCCGAAGGAACCACAAGTCTGAAACAGATTTACGAAATGAGCGAAGTGAATATGACCTAGCAGACATGACTTAGGAGTTGCAGTTAGAGTGCGGGTATTTACACTGTCATGACTTAAGAGTAAGAGTTGTGGACGAAATACACGAGTTTCAGTTATAGACAAAATTAGAGTGCAGTAGCATACGAAAGACAACGAGGAGCAGAAATGGAGATCAGACATGAAAGAAAACAATCACGAATTTTGACTTAAAGTACGAGTAGATCTTGAGTGTCCCGTAAAGGACTCTAAGTGCGAGTGCATTAGATATACGAGGAGGAGCCACACACCACAGAGTTATGGCAGTATAAGACTGGTGCAAGCGAAATGGTGAGCCCAAGACTAAACTGGAAGGTATGTGCTCATAATAACAGGTCCTAGACAACAACGGTAAAACTAAAAATTCTTGTCGCATATCTCCCCTCGCTAAAATAATCAAATGAAAATTGATAATAAGTGAAAATTGATATTTATAAAAATTGGTGCTTTTGATAAATTGATGTTGTTAATAAATGATGTTGTTTAAGTTTTAAAATAGTCTAATCTTTTAATATTAATTAATAACTCTTTTCAGGAAGTACACATAAGTTAAATAATTGGTGGGTTATTGCTTAAACACAACGCACTTTTAATCATTAAAATTAAAGATAAACAAATAATTTTATTATAATTTAAACTTATAAATTAAACATAAATTTAAATATTTTATATGCCACAGAGATAATGCATGATTTTTGAAGAATTTGTTGAAAAATCTATTTTCCGAAATGCAATTTTTACTTTCTCCTACTTAGTATTGAAAAAGTAATGTTTTTACGAAAATTTTTGATTTCGAGATTTCGATGCCAATATATGTTTTATGACCTCTTGAACACGTTTTGACTATTTATGGAGTGACCTCCGTCTGGCTGTCTGTCCGTCTGATGTCTGTGGTCGATTTCTTGTGTACACGATAGCAGCCACAAATATTAGTGGATTTTCAGAAAACCTTATAATCAGCTTTGTTATAAAAAATCTAAAAATAGATGGAATTTTTTTAAATTCGAGCGAAAACTTCGAAATTTATTCAACGATGTATATTTTTTTAGCATGGCTGCATAGTACAACATTTGACATAATGATACATAAAAATATTTATTTATGGCTCACTGATTACGTGACATAATTGTTTCAATCATTGTTGTGAAAAACAACCGCGATAATTTTTTTTGTTCGCGACGTCATTAGCCGTCCTTGGGGGACAAGTTATCCCCGGGAGGGGGAGTACATTGTCAAGTATGGTATCAAACAAAATATTTTTCATGCCCTTTAAAGTGAATGGTAACACGGTATAGTTGTAATCATTTGGACTCGCGATATCGATTTTTCAAATTTTTTCTTGTAAAATTTGAAAAAAATGAATTCTAGTATGAGAAAGTCGAGTTGAACGGCATTCTAGTTAATTTAGTTTTCATTTCTAGTTTCTGTTTCCTCTTTCGCATCCGCATTTTATTTTATGTAAGTACTTGGCAGAAAATTATGTAGTGTTTGCTATAAATACATCGATGCGCTAGAACCAAAAACATTTCATATAAAGACTTCGAAACGTATTTCGCAAAGAGAATGCAGTAGAAGGCAAAAACATAGACATAATGTAATTAAATGGAGTAACTACATAATGTAATTACGTAAGGACATGTCAACAGCCAATATCGAGTCCGTTAAGAGTGTTGAACGCAAATATACAGAAAGATAAAGCGAAGATAATAAGAATGGGTGTACTTTAAAATGGTTTGCAATCATGGAAATAGCTCCGAGTTACAAGAAAATAATTTATTCAGATATCATTCGTTTATATTTCTAATAAATTAATTATATTTCATTTTTTAAATATACTTCTGTTTGTAAAAATTGCAACACTATGAAGGAGTCATCAGAATTGAATGAAATTTATTCCACATACGACTTGCACTGATACAGATAAACGATTAAATTTACAAAGCAAAAAAAAATATTCCATGTCGAAGACCAATATTTGGTGAAGTCACCGCGCACTGCAATAAGTTCTTGTATACGACGTGGCATAGAATCAAACACATTTTGAATTTGTACTTGAGGAAGAACATTCCTGATTGCTTCTATCCAAATCCAAAGTTCAGCTGTAGTTTGCTACGGGACGAGCATCACCAGCGAGATGCCGACCGATGAAATCCCAGACATGTTCATTAGACAACATATCCGGTGAATAGGTAGGGCAAGGCAGAATCTGTATCTGTTGTGCTGAAAAGAAGTCTTAAACATTCCTTGCAATACGTAAACGAGCATTGTCCTGTTGAAATACAGCTCCAGCAATGCGTTCCAGGAAGGGACCGACTCCGGGCTCCAGAACTTCCCTTATGTACCGGTTGCCGTTGAGATTACCCACAATTCTTAGAAGATGAGATCGTCCACGATACCCATTCTCGCCCCAGAGTATCATGTTTGGCGTTTGTCCAGTATGACGTTGGATAACGCACTCCGATAGATGGCATTCATCGCTATAGCGTCTAATGTGAATGCGACCATCACTGTACTCCAAATTAAAGCGGTATTCATCGGTAAATACGTCTTGTTGTCAATCAGCACGCCAGTGTCTATGTTGATGAGTCCATTGTAGCCTCAGGAGTCAATGGTTTTCCATCACGTGAATCCTGTACAAACAAATTTTTGCACGCAGTTCAAGGTGCAGTAGACGCCTACAAATTGTTGGATCAGACAATAACGGACCTGTAGCAGTGCACCAACGTTCTGGCAACTGTGGAGATGAAGCTGTAATGCCCATCATTGCCATGCTGATGAGGTGTCAACCATCCCATGCTGACGTAACATTTCGTCTTCCACTGCCGGATTTGCGACTCATTCGGTTCTCCTCGGCTCACTGCTTTCACGCTCGCACCACTGTCGTGGCATTGCGCTCCATACGGGCTGCTATTGTAAAATAAGTAAAACACCCTTCACGAAGGCCTATCATTCGTCCCCGTTCAAACTCCGTAACATGGTCATATGGCACCCTCTCTTGTCCTAGAGGCATAAATGACTTCTCAAGAAACCTTTCCCGCTGGCACACAACCATAGACTATTTTCAACGTCCCGCTACATATCTTTATTTATTTGGCTAAAACAGCAGTTCGAAGGGCGCTGCTAAGCCCACGCATGCGCTGCGACTCTGAAATTCTAATCATTTGCATAGCTCACCCAAATTTGCATTTGCTGCAAGTTTCTGCTTAATCGCATGACTCCTTCATTATGTTACTTTTTACAAACATGAGTTTACTTAAAAAGAAAACCTTGCAAGCATTGAATTATATACTGCATTTCTCAAAACTAAAACCTCCGAGACGGGATAAACCATTAATCTCACCTGATCCCCCTTAAAATCCCCATGAAAAGATTAGCGTCGTTATCTAACTGCCAACACGTAGATCCTAAGCGGATTTTTTTTTTAAATTCATGTATCTTTTTAAGCCAGCAAGTGACTGGCTGGAATGATTCAACGGAAGTTCTGAAATCCCTCATATTAATGATTGTAGGGAATTATTTTTGTATATCAGGGACAATTGAGGAATGTGTACACCATTCCATTTATAAGATTTAGTGTCAAATCTATGATGTCAAACAACTTTACTTTTTCTATGCGGTAAATCACTATTTTTCGAAGATGTAAATCAAGTAATGTTATATATGCCTTAAGTGTTGCAATTACATTGGGAATTACCAATTAAGTAATAAAAAGTCCCCCTTTCCATTTGGAAAAGTAGGAAGTATAAAAATCTGAAATTTCACTTTATTAAGATAATATATTTTCATGATGCAGAGTAAAATCTGTATGTGCTGCAATGCCAAAACATAAACCACTAGTACTGTACAATTTAAAGCTTATTAAAGATTTATTTCTTTCAAAGGAAAAGTCTAGAACTATTTTAGGAAATTTATTTCAGAAAAAAATGAATAAAAATATAAATACGCTGAACTATATAAAATAAATGTATTTTTCACGTTTAATTTTTGATAAGAAAAATTCAGCAGTGGCTCTAGTCCGATGGAGCCAAACAATGGTTTTGCGTGAATTACATATTTCTGTGTTATTGGTTTGTCTTTATTAGACATTTAAAACCGTTTAAAATATCAAACTATCGAAACTAAAACTATATTTTCAAAATCGTTTAAAATACTAAAATATCGAAGTTATAACCACTAAATAGTTAAAACTAAAGTCCTAATCTGAAAGCCATTACTATATCCTTGTAAGACTTTTGAAGGGATACAAAAATCTGTTTTTCATACCTACCACTTTTAGTTTCCGGTTCGATTGATTCTCAATCTGTAAGACAAATCTTAGCTAGTCATCAGTTGCATACCTCCTCCACTGAATTTTCTTGCCAAATACCCCGACCATCGATTTGATGTCAAAATTTCAAATTATCTTACAGACTTGCTTGGCAGCATATAAACTGATCTTAGCAGTATATATGAAGAGGTTTAAGATTCTGGCGAATCTGTTAACTTGTCCAGCGGGACACAAATATGTACCACAATTCCATACTTTCAATTATTCTTTTCAAATCTCATCAATCATTAAACATATTTAGAAGCCCAAAATCCTCCCCACTTCCTCATTTCTTTAAAACTAAGCAAAATAACTCGTGCTTCTGCATCAATATTTCACCAAGAAGGAAATAAATTGATCTACAATACTCGTGGTACTGTGAATGGTACAGGATGACAGTGTGACTGCTACAGCCATTGGAAAATTTTAACAGGTCAAAATTTTAAACTATTAAAATTATAATAGCTGCATTTCAAAAAACAAAAAACTGTATACGAAATTCAATTATATACTTGTAGGACTTTCAAAAGTCTACAAATTACTCTATTGGTGTTTAGAGCTAGCAATTTTAGTTTTCTTGATATAAGCATTACACACTTTAACAACACAGTTCAATTATGCATAAAGTATTTATTAAGAAACACTTCCCAATGGAAATGTAATTTTATTTCTCTAAATATGATACTCTAAAATGTGATACTATGCAATCTCTAGGCCAACGGCCGTACCGTGCTGAAAACACCGGTTCTCGTTAGATCACCAAAGTCAAGCAGCATCGGGCGCGGTTAGTACTTGGGTGGGTGACCACCTGGGAACACCGCGTGCTGTTGGCACATTTCGGGCGCGGTAGGCCGGAGGTTTGAGCGCTGGATTTGCCCGCTGCCACAACTGCCGCCGTGTTCATGCGGAGTACGATCACTTTAAACATGTGGGTCCGTAAGTCCTTCCGAGAGATTGGTGGTAGGGGAAGGAGGGTACGGTCCCTGTGGATGCCTACCCCACTGGGTTCCGGTCTAAATTGGATGGCACTTCCCAGCCGTCCAAACAGTTACCTTACACCTTTCTGGTAGGTCGGATGGTCTGGGTCTCAACAACAACAACAACTATGTAATCTCCGAAATGTGATCATTTCAGCGCTGATATTTATTAATTTATCAGAGTTACAGTAATTTATTATTCTTGAAAACTTAAAAATTCTTCGAAAAAGACGATGCTAGGTATACAAAATGAACTTTATTCAAATGACGTCATCGAAATATCTGCCTGTCTATTATAAATAAATTAATAGTTCATTCATATCAATTGTAATCCAGACTAGAGAACTAACAATTTTTTTTTCCGCCAAAAAAATTCAGCAATTCATATAAAAATTCACCATGCAATCGGTTGATTTGTTTATAATCTGCATAAATTACATTAGGATTAATTGTAGGAAAATTAAAGTTTTATCATTTAATTTGTCAATTGTTCATAATTTGTCAAAAATATTGTAATTGCGTTAGCACAGAAATTAGATACACAGCAAAATATATTCGGCAGATCTTTAAATAAAAATTAAAATAATAATTACACCCATATTATATGAAGAGATCACGTGACCCACTTCAAAATAAAATATGGCATCCATCTTGTCTCAAAATCGTGATTTTTAAAATTATTTTTAATTCATATTTAGTGTTGTATCAGTCCTAAAACCGCTTTATTTTTACTTAAATTCTGTGCTTTTACATACTGAAACAACGCAATTACAATACATTTGAGTTTAAATGATCATACAACTTTTATTATTTCTACAACGAAGCCTACTTTTTTCACTTATGGAAATGTAAGCGGCGAAATATGTAGAATGATTTGCATGAGAATTGCTGCATTTCTTTAACGCAAAATTATTTAGCTCATGGAGTCTGCAATATAGCTGATATGAATGAAATATACATTGGTTTTACATAGAGAAGGCCGATTTTTTCAATGAAGTTTTAAACATAGAGTTCAATTACTTATACCTCCATGGTCTTAAGTTTTTAAATAAAATAAATTATTATAGTATTGTGATGAGTGAAATGAATGGAAAAATGTTTATGAATGAAGTGCTGCTTTTATAGAGAGAGTCAGGCGTGTTATATTTCGATGACATCATTTGAATAAATTTCATTTGTTTTCGATGAAGTTTCCAAATATAATAAATTATTGTAGTATTATGATAATTTTAAAAATATTATCGAGTACTGTATCGCATTTTAGAGAAGTTTAAACTAGGCAATTTATATTTCAATGCCGTCCTTTGAATAAAGTTGATTTTTTTCGATGAAGTTTTAAGATTTCAAATATAATAAATTAATATAGTATTGTGATAATTTTAAAAATATTACAGAAGAGTGTATCGCATTTTAGAGATGTTTAAATAAAATTGCATTGAAGTTGGAAAGTGTTTCATAACCAATGCTTTATGCATGATTGATCTTTCTTGTTTTATTTAAAAACTACGCAACACATTTTGCTGAAATTTTCGTTATATATTTTCTGTAAAAATTAGAATATTTCCTAAAATGTTCAAAGCAATTTGTTAATTTTATCTCCGCTTAAATAATGTTTGAAATATTAAGTACTATAGGATTTAATGTATCTCATTTCTTCAACCAGGGTTAAATTCGAAACTAATTTGGTGATATTATTCATTTTTATTCCCATCTCTCCGACAGACCGTCTCAACGACAAACTAAAATTTTTATTTTGTTAAAGTCATTTTTACGATAGCTATCGTGCGAACGGACAGACAGGCAAACAGAATAACCAATGTCATAAATACTTTTCATCTTTGTTGGAAAGTGTTAAAACAAAACATTTTCAATCTACTTCAAATTGACAAAACGCTTCCCAAAAAACTAAATGAACTTTGTAAAATAACATATAAATCTCGAAACTGGATATCCTACTGAATATTTTTCTCCCTTACTATTCATATCAATATTTGTTGTTTGGAAGTTATTGCGAGTGAAGTCATGCAACTCGAAGCAAAACCCTCATTCTGACAAAAACTTTTGTTTATTTCGAAAAAACAGTTCAAAATATTAAAATATTGAAACAGATTTTACATTCATAAATGTTACCAGATTTGCGATTTTACAATTTTTACATTTTTAACACTTTACAACATAGTTGAAAAGTGTTTATGACTTTGTTTATTCTGTCTGTCTGTTTGTCCGTTCGCACGATAACTGCCGTAAAAATGACTTTATTAAAATTAAATTTTAGTATGTTGTTCAGACGGTCTGTGGAATATATGGGAATATAGATAAATAATATCACCCAATTAATTTTCAACAGAACCCGGATTGAAAAAATAAAATACATTGAACCCCATGGGACCTAATTTTTCAAATATTTTTTTAGGGAATTTAAAATTCACAAATTGCTTCGAAAGTTTTCAAAAATATTCAAATTATCCCATAAAAATTACGAAAAAATTTCGGCAAAATATATTCGGTAGTTCTTTAAATAAAAATTAAAATAATAATTACACCCATATAATATGAAGAGATCACGTGACCCACTTCAAAATAAAATATGGCATCCATCTTGTGTCAAAATCGTGATTTTTAAGGTTCTTTTGAATTCCTATTTAGTGTTGTATCCGTCCTAAAACTGCTTTATTTTTGCTTATTTTCTATGCATCTATATTCTGAAACAACGCAAATATATTATATTTGAGTTTAAATGATCAATGCCATCCATCTTGCGTCAAAATCGTGATTTTTAAAGTTCTTTTTAATTTATGTTTAGCTTTGTATTCGTCCTAAAACCGCTTTATTGTTGCTTAATTCAGTGTATCTATGTTTTGAAACAACGCAATTACAATATATTTGAGTTTAAATTATCATCAAACTTTGACTATTTCTGCAACGAAACATAATTTTCACTTATGGAGAATGTAAACACATTAAGATATAGAATGAGTTGCACAAGATTTGCTGAAATTCTTTAACGTAACGTAAAACTATTTAGCTCTGGAGTCTGCAATATAGCAGATATGCATGACTCATTCTTTGACTTTACAGACGATTTTATTGGAGAATTTATTAATGTTAAGTAAATTAAGTTTTACGCATAGAGTTAAATTACTTTTACCTCCATGGTTTTAAATTTTTAACTAAAATACATTTTTGTAGTACTGTGATAAATGAAGTGAAAATTTATGAATTTATTTACTGCTTTTACGTATTGAGACAGACTTTTTATATTTCGATGACGTCATTTGTATAAAGTTTATGTTTTTCTATGAGTTCTAAGTTTTCAAATATAATAAATTATTGTAGTATTGTGATAATTCTAAATATATTACAACTGAATATATTTCATTTTAGAGGTGTTTAAATAAAATTGCATTGTAGTTGGAAAGTGTTTCATAATCAATACTTTATGCATGATTGACCTTTCTTGTTATCTATTTTGTTTACATTTTTAACTGTTTTGTTTACATTTTTAGAGATAGATAATAGATTCGGAGATATAAGCTTTCAACGTATAATTTACATATTTACATATTACAAAATATCAGTTACGGTCATTTACATATTTCATTATACGAGTTCAGTAAGACATACCCCAATCATAGATGTAATTCTCTTTCCTCGATATTACGTTAACCACGAGATAAGGTTGGAATGGAAAAAAAAAAAAGGAGGGATAAATCATGCATAAAGCATTGATTATGAAACACTTTCCAACTAAAATGCAATTTTATTTAAACAACTCTAAAATACGATACATTCAGGGCTGATATATTTAACATTTTCACAGCACTACAGTAATTTATTATATTTGAAAACTTGAAACTTATAAAATTGAAAAAATAACTTTATTCAAATGACGTCATCGAAATATAAATCGGCTGGCGCTCTATGTAAAAGCAATGAATATTTCATTCATATTTCTTTTATTCCAGACTCCAGAGCTAAATAATTTTGCGTGAAAAAAATTCAGCTATTCTCATGCAACTCATCTTACAATCACTTGTTTATATTCTGCATCCAGTAAAATTAGGCTTCATTGTAGAAATAATCAACATTTGGTGATCACTTAAACTCAAATATATTCTAATTGCGTTGGCACAGAATACAGATGCACAGGAAATATGCAAAATTAAATCGGTTTTTGGGAAGGATGCAACACTAAATATAAATTTAAAGGAACTTTAAAAATCACGATTTTTACACTGGGAAAAAAGGTCGATGGCATATTTTATAATTAAGCGGTTCATGTACTTCATGTAATATGTGTTGTTGTTGAGACCCAGACCGTACGACCTACCAGAAAGGTGTAAGGTAACCGTTTGGACACCCGGGAAGTGCTACCCAATTTAGACCGGAACCCAGTGGGGGAGGCATCCACGGGGATCGTACCCTCCTTTCCTTACCACTAACCTCTCGGAAGGACTTACGGACCCACATGTTTAACGTTATCGTACTCCGCATGAACACGGCGGCAGTTGTGGTAGCGTGCAAATCCAGCGCGCAAACCACCGGGCTACCGCACCCGAAATGTGCTAACAGCAGGCGGGGTTCCCAGGTGGTCACCCACCCAAGTACTAACCGCGCCCGATGCTGCTTGACTTCAGTGATCTAACGAGAATCGGTGGTTTTAGCACGGTAGGGCCGTTGGCTCATGTAATATGTGTTGAAAACCCAGACCGTCCGACTCATCCCGTGGACTTGAGCAACTAATTGGACGACCGGCATGTAATATGTGTAGAAGACCCAGACCGTCCGACTTATCCAGAGGACTTGAGTATCTATTTGGACGGCCGGACATGTAATATGTGTGTAATTATGTGTGTAATTATTATTTAATTTTTTCATTTAAAAAACTACCGAAAATATTTTGCTGATTTTTTTTTATTTATGGGTAATTTGAATGTTTTCTAAAATTTTCTAAACAATTTGTGAACTTTAAATTCGCTTAAAAAATGTCTGTTATATTATGTCCCTTAGGGTTCAGTGTATTTCACTTTCTCAACCCGGATTTAATCCAGAACTAATTGTTTGATATTATTCATTTACATTCCCGTATGTCCCGCAGACCGTCTCAATAGCATACTAAGATTTCGTTTTGATAAAGTCATTTTTACGGTAATTATCGTGCGAACGGACAGACAGACGGACAGAATGAACAGACTCATAAAGACTTTTCAACTATGTTGGAAAGTGTTAAAAATGTATTGTATAGGGTGGATGAAAGACTAATTTTGCTGTAAAAGGATAGCAGATACACAATGGAGTGTCTCACAAGATATTCATGTTTCCTATTATAAATCTTACTTTCGCCCGATTATTGTTGATTGAGGATCTGAGGTCCTCTTTAACCCATCTGTGACCATCAATGCAACATTGCAATTTGATATTGCTCAAAACCGTATCTTGCGCTGATCACTGCAGCAGCTATTTCAACTCCCATTTCTTCCAAAGAGCTACAGACTGACATATAACCTCTAATTAATCACTTCGAATATGCGTCTTTGGTTTTACGAGAAATAATTCTTCAGATAAATATTTTTGACCTCATAATAAACCTATAGCTATTAGGCTAAGACTTAACATACTTTTTTATATACAGTCTTTACGACTTTGCTATCTCTCTGAACATCCTTTTGGATCAGAAGGGCAGCCAAGAAACCTCGAAGGAACACAAGAAACCTTTCGGGGCTCAAACTTCTTCCTATAACAGTTTGGTTTCGCAAAGGCAAGACATGGTCTAATTCTGCCTTTGTTGAAAAGTTCCATTCAAGAAGTCGGCTTATGGTCAGTGGCCTTGACTGCTGTGCAATGACGTCGTACTGGATCAGATTGTCTGTTCTTTCTGATGGGTCAGCAGTGGCAGATAGTAAAAATGCTGATATGCAAGAGTCTTTTTATAAGAATTTCAACTGAGTTAACACGTGGATACTTACTTGGTAGGATATGTTTGAAGAAGAACTCTATGTTGTCAAGCTGGCACTTCGAGTATTTGAAACAAGGTCCGAGGAAAATATCGCTAATTTTACTGACTCTCAATCCGAGACAAATCTTAGCTCGTCACCAGTTGCATTCTTTCTCCATTGAATATCCTTGCAAGATCGCCATTAGTCAGTTATTGGCTTCAGGAAGAAGGAACATTCTACAGTGGATCCCTAGACACAGTGGGATATATCTCAATGAAATGGCAGGAAATTCGGCTAAGTCTTTGTCAAATTAGCCAGTTCTCCCCCATTCCTTTTTGTAATGGAAAATGGATAATAAGGATAAATATTAAATAAAAGAACGGTTAACTATGTACATTTTTCTATGGAAAGGAATTGGTCTTGTCTAAATTAATTCTATAGTAGAATAATAAAAAAAATAATAGAAAGTTGAGCTATCGGTATTGCCTGTTTTAGAATTTTAACAGGGCATGGTTATATTCAGTCTCATTCTCAGTGTATTGCACTGTCTGACATCTCGACCTGACCACTTTGTGGATATGAACAGCCACTACTTGATGATTCGTCATGAACTGGAAAACGTAGAATTAGCATATTTTCAGCTCTAAGCTCCTTTGAATATCTTCTCTTTCGTATTGGACTGCAAGGCACCGCTTGCTTGAAATGTTAAAAAAATATATGTTATTCACATCAAAACGAATATAACCATTCCCACCCTTACGCTAGAATACACCGTTCTCAAGATATTTCAGTTTTATTTTATTTGGCATCATTTCGAAAGGTACCAGTTTGCCAAATTTAAAAGAAAATTATTTAATTAATGTAAATTGGATATGATACCAAAAAAAAAAATTAACCCATGTTTCATTGCAAACAAATTTCTTTCGAGTATTGAACACAACGAAAATTATAATTTGAACATGTAAGGACAGTAATATGTACACAATTTGGAGTTAGACACTTTCATAACATTCTAACTCTCTAACAGCATATGCTTTAAAATGCATGAAATGTTACATCCATCTTGTGAAAATAGGATAATCGCACACAAAAATGTTCTTACACAACTGGCAGAAAAGTACTTTATAGTAATACATGCTAGTATTCTTTAATAATGTTGCTTTCGCCTTAGTTTAGACGGATTGTTTACATTACTGTTGAAATGCAGAATGACTATGTTAGGGTAAGAATCATTACTGTCTGGATATAGTGCAGTTTTATATATTAGTAAATTATTCTTTCAACCTATTCCTTTGGGTACTTCGGGATTGCTTTCACGTTATAAGGCTCAAAATACTCTGTTGAAATTTCCCCGAGATTTGTTTATTAAAAAGAAACATTTTGTTTTTGATTAGAAAACAAATATTTCACAAATACTCATGTTTTTAGTTCAGAAATACCTAAACAATTTATTTCAGAAATTTCTAAAATATTTATTTCAGAAATATCTAAACTAGGTATAATCTCAGTTATGTATTATTAAGTGAACGTGCATGCATATGTACGTATTATCAGTGGCGGGACTTGGTTTGGTTGCGCCTACTCACAGCTTAAAACATTGCATCCCCCCCTTTGCTTATTCCTTCCACTGAGCTGAGCACTCTTATTTTCACAACATAGTCCGCAAATTCTTTCTTCCGACGCAGACCATCCGACCTACCCGAATGTATAAGGTGTCTGTTTGGAAGATCGGGAACGAGCCACATATTTTAAACCAAAACCCAGTGAAGATGACATCCACGGCGAATGTATCCTCCTTCTCCTGCTATCAACTTACCGTAAAGATTTTCGGATCCACAGATTTAACGTGCTCGCACACCGCATTAACACCGAAATAGTTTGGTCACAACCTGGAATCGAACTCGAGGCCTCCGAGTGCTATCCACGTGCCCACTGGGCTATCCCGCCCAACATATGCAGAATTTATTTCTTTCAAACCAGATTTACCGACCTTCCCGAAGGTGTAAGGTATTTGGTTAGACTGCCGATAAAGTGCCACGCAATTGAGGGACCGAACCCTCCCGAAAGAGTAAACTCAGTGGGGGTGACATCCACAGGTACCTTACCCTCCTTCCTCTACCATTAATTTCGCTGAAACACTACTTAAACTTACATATTTAGCGTGCACGTACTCCGCGTGAACACGGGCTCAGGGCCGGAAATCGAACCCAGGTCCTTCGTATGCAATCTCTGTGCTCTAACCACAGTGCTATCCTGCCCAAACATAAGCCGTCTGGCTTACCTGAGGGTTTGTAGCAACAGGATGGAAGACCGAGAGAAAACTCCAATCTTTTGGAGACTGAAGAGTCAGCTCATCCCTCCGGGAATTGTTTATTAAAATCGTGTATTAAAATTTAGAGCGTTACATTTGTAGAAATCTAAAGCCAAACACAGACATGCCCTCTTATTATCTTACATAGCTTCCCCAAACGAACATTTATTTCTTCTTCTGTCCTGGAGGATGCAGATCCGCATCTCTTCAACTGCCTGTTACATATATTTTATATAGTAAGAAATACCTGGCATTGCCCGGAATATAAAATGCAAAACTCAGATTAAAATTAAACCACTCATATAATGAATTCTAGAAAACCAAACACAGCTTTAACGATACGGCGTCTTTAAAAGTAAACTGAACTATTGTAAAAGTAGATCATTTATGATAAATATTTTTAGGTAAATTTACACGTGGCATCATCTTAGGAAATAGTTGTAACATTTTACAACTTTTACTTAACTTTTTACTTTGTAAAACAGCTCAATAGCTTTCCAGTTATAAGTGGTCATGAAAGACAGGCAAAAACATGTATTTTAAATCACGCCGTTCAGAAGGTGGGAATATAGCAGAATAAAACTTAAATCAAAGTTTTCCCAATATTCTGATTTATACTATCAATTTTATCGAAAACGACAGTGTATCTTAGAGGATATTCAACTTTGGAGCGTATTTTCACATTTTAACTTTTATATACGAGGGTGGTTCAAAAAGTAAGGTAACAAATCCTGTGAGAGAACAGGTTTATTCACGAAATCAAAGAGGTACACAAAGAAGTTAGCAAGGCACTGGTACATATTATTTTTCCACATAGTCACAATGGTTGTCGAAGCATTCGTTCCATTGGTAAACCAATCTATCGAAACCGGCATAGAAGAAATCAGGGTCCAGGTTGCGGAGCCACTCAACGACGACTTCCTGAACTTCGGCATCGGTTGTGAAATGGCGACTTGCCAGGTGCATCTTCAACGGTCCGAAGAGATGAAAATCGCTTTGTGGGAGATCCGGGCTGTAGGGTGGGTGTTCCGGTACATTCCATCGGAAACGCTGTACCAAATCACGTGTAACCAAGGCCGTATGCGGTCGAGCGTTGTCGTGCATCAATGCAACACCTTATCTAGACATGGAATTTAATTTGCATGCCGAATTTGTGCACCCGTGAGAGCTCTTGTTACCTTACTTTTTGAACCACCTACGTATTAGTGCTGTATAAAGGCTGAAATAATTCTAGCCATAATTCTGCTTCGATAGCTTAATATTAGTAAAGTAAATAACTCGGTTGTTCCGCTTAAATGATTATTTTCGACGATCAGTCCAATACACTGTCACACAAAATAAATTATTAAAAAAAGTTGGAATTTAAATTTTAAAAGTATTAGTTTCTCTATATCCGTTAGGCGTAAATCTTAGTCTAATGTAATAAAGCAAGATGTCTACCTGTGTGTCTATGTGTGCAGTCTGTAGCGCGAAATCTAAGCATCGTACGATCATAAAATTTTATATGCGGGTACTTTTTGACGGTTACAGGAGAACTTCGGAGTGAATTTTTAATTTTGCGAAATTTTTTAGTTATTTTATGTTTTTGGACGATATTGGACGTTATTCACATAAATCGATTCTTTAGTGACCTAAAATATTATCACAGAGTTTCTATCTTGACATCACCAGAAAGATAAAAAAAATATCTGTCGAAAAAACTCTGAACTGAGTCCGCACTATGAATAGAAATATTTTAATGGATTTTTAAAACATATATACTTTTAGTGCGTTTTAAACCTCTACGATTTTTATATTGCAATTCACTAAAATTGACTGGCCATCCAACGTTCAATTGTTTTCAGGAAATCCTAAATACATCATAGACAATACCAAAAAAATAATTTCATAAACCCATCCGTTGAATAATTATATTTTTTTCGAAGTATATATGGACGAACCTAGCAGACAGTGAACCTCACCGGAACTATTCAAGAAGATTTTCTATACGTGTTTTTGATATAGAGTCGCGATTTATAACTGGAAATGAAAATATTGATGTTCCTGGGTGAATTTAATTAATCGCAGCTTTAAATCCGTGGGTACAGTTTCTAGTCTTAATAAAATACTAATAGATCTGATCATTTACGCAATTGTTGTTCATAAATCTATTCATAAACTTGTAAGAAAATATCCTACCTAGCAATAAATGCCGGCATTATCTAATGGAGTTGATTTCAATAGCAATTTGTCTTGCAATTTCTAAAAGAAATTTACTCTTTTGTGAGATACATAAACTAAGATGTCTATAATTGGTTAATTATGTTAGTATCATATAGTATTAATGAATTCCACAGACCAATAGATGGCTATGGGTTTAGTGCTATCCGTTATAGGTACAACAACAACTAATTTCTTTGCTCCTGCAAATTTTCCGGAATCAATTTACAGGGTGATAATTATAATGAACTATATGAAAAAAAACCTTGATAACTTTTGAACTTTCGGCGAGAATCAGTTAAAACTTGGCGGTTGAGTGCAGAGCATGTTGGGATTTGTTTTGAGCATGCACACTCTTATTGTTGTTGTTCATTTTTCAAGTGAAAATGTCGAAATACAGCATTTCTGAGCGTATATCGATCGTCAAGGCCTACTATTCGAGCAATAACAGCCCTATTGCTGCTCAAAGGAAATTTGCGACCGAGTACAAGCTGAAGACAACCGGTCCAAGTGTTATAACAATCAAAAATTTTATTCAAAATTTCGACAGAACTGGTAGTGTTTGTGATGACAGTGTTGACAATGTTGGTCATCGAGCAGGTGTGAAAACGCCTGAAAATATCGAGGAAGATTTCAAAAAGATGTGGTTCAAGTAGGACGGAGCACGGCCCCACCGGACCGGTAGAGTGTTTGAAGTCCTGGAAGAACACTTTGGAGAGCGCGTTCTGGCTTTGTGGTACCCAGAGGCCACTGGAATAGGAATTGCTTGGCCGCCCAATTCTCCTGATCTCAACCCATGTGACTCATTTTTGTGGGACAATATTAAAGACAAAGTTTGCGCAAATGACCCCAAAACCACCGCTAAGCTCAAAACTGCCATTCAGGAGGTCATCGAAAGCATCGATGTCTCGACATTTCAGCGAGTTTTACTGAATTTTGCTATTCGTCTGCGCCACGTCATAGCCATTGATGGCAGGCACATCGAACATGGCATAAACTAAATCCGAATATATGTAGTTACTTTTAAAATTTTCATAAAATTTTTGAGCTCAGTAGTTTTTGAAAATTTTATTTTTTATTTCATATAGCTCAATAATTGTCAGCCTTTATATAGAATGTGTTATACTGACTTATAAACCGATGTTACTAATAGCTGTTACTAATTGCTTTAGTAAAGCCATGCGTTACTAAAGCAATTAGTAACAGGCTTATAAATATTGTACTAAACATTTCTTAGAAGAACAGGTTTAGATTAGATTGATGGCAGTATTAAATGCAAACTATTTTTAAAGTGATATATAGTGTGGATTTGGCGAACTGAAAATGCTTTTCTTTCCAATTTATATCATGAATTTATCACGGTAAGAAGGTAACGGTTCATTTATTTGCTTTTAAAGAAATTGTGGGAAGTTGGTGGGATATCAGTTTTTAACACTTTCCAACATATTTGAAAAGTGTTTATGACTTTGGTCTTTTTGCACGATAAGTGCCGTAAAAATGACTTTATCAAAATGAAATGTTAGTATGTTGTTGAGACGGTCTGTGACACATATGGGAATGTAAATGAATAATATTACCCAATTAATTGCGGATTAAATTGCGGAGTTAAAATTCACCAAATGCTTCGAAAATTTTAGGAAATATTCAAATTATGACATAAAATGTATAAAAAAAGTTCAGCAAAGAATGTTAGATAGTTTTGAAATAAAAGTTTAAATAATAATTATACCCATGATATATGAAGAAATAACGTGACTCTTTGCAAAATAAAATATGGCATCCATTTATTTTCCTGTGTGAAAGTCGTGCTGTGTGAAAATCGTGATTTTTAGAGACCTTTTAAATTTATATTTAGTGTTGCATCCGTCGTAAAACAATTTTATTTTTACGTATTATCTGTGTATCTAAACCTTGATTATATCTACAAAGAAATCTAATTTGAACGCATGCAGAATGTAAGCAAATCAAGCGATTATAAGGTCAGTTGTATAAGAATTGCCAATTTTATTACGTAAAATTATTTATCTCTGGAGTCTGATAAGTGATATGAATGAAATATTCATTAATTTTCATTGAGAAGCAGACGATTTAAGCCATTGCCTTTTTTGATGAATTTTCAAGTAAAGTAAATTGTGTCATTGTGATAATTTAAAAAAATATCACTGAATGTATCGCATTTTAGAGAAGTTTAAATAAAATTGCATTTCAGTTGGAAAGTGTTTCATAATCAATGTTTTATGCACGATTGATCTTTCTTGCTATTATTAGTTTTGCAATTATCAAAAATACGAAAACAATAATTAAATTTCGATATTTATACATGAATACCAATTTGTAAATTGCAAAATTATACATTAACAACACATCAATGTTATAAAACGCTTACCTTATTGTTTACTAAAACGAATTATTTGACGTTGCCATGGTTCTAAATAAGCGTCCACTACGTATAACTAATTAAATAAGCTTCCGTTGCTTAAATAATTGCTTAGTGCTATTTGCTTTGAGATTAGGCTTGATAAAGTCTCAAAGCAAATAGCCAAAAATTCTTTATGGTCGATTTGGTACTATTCCTTGTCTTACAAGGAATACAGTTAAAGTTAAGTTATGAAGGATACAGCTAAATTATGAGGGCTGAAGTTAAAGATACTTCAGCCCTCATAATTTAGCTGTATCCTTCATAAGCTGTACCTTCTTTAGCTGTATCCTTCATTAGCTGTATCCTTCATAATTCAGCGCGGGTGAACTGATGACCAATCAGTTCACCCGCGCTTCGCGCGGCAAGTGGTCATTGGCAAGTCGTTGGCATCATTGGCAAGTGGTGCATTGGCATCATTAGCAAGTGATGCATTGGCATCATTGGCAAGTGGTCATTACATGAGACACTAACACAATTAATCAGAGTTGTTGATAATCAGTTTTACTTGTTGGCAGGAAAATGAAATCAAATTGTCTATTTATTGTTTTTTAGAGGCAAAGTGGTGTAAATTTTTTCGGTAAATCTCTTTGCATCGTCACTCCAATTTCGAATTTTCGAAATATTAAATTTTTTCGTTGAAGGCCGGGAAGGATCGATTGAGATGAAAACCAAGATTCTAGCTAGAACGAAAGTGGTCTTAATCAACATGGTTTTGAATGTATATTTTTACTGCTCCTTTGCACCGTCACCCCTAATTCGAATTTTTGAAATTTTAGATCGACTTTTTTAGATCTTTGAATTTTAAACTGTATACCTTTAGACATTAGAGATTTCAACGATCTCAAATCTGAGACTGATAAAATAGCACAGAAACCACGATTTTAGCTGTGGTGGGAGAGCTCGATAATTTTGATACACCGACCCCTAACTTAGTCTGTCAGTCTGGTCGGTGCATATTATATACATATGCGAATGCGATAGTAGCTACAACTCACGGATAGACAAGCTGTATATTAAATACCATGAGTTTTTTTTTCGAAAATGATCGATATGATGCCGTCACGTGTTAGTATCAATTTGGTAAGCATGCTGCATTTTTAACAATACTGTTCGTGCCTAAGGTTGGAACATTTTATCGATTATTTTCAAAGAATGTAGCAGTTCTATATTAGGATCAGAATTGGTATTGTCAAGAACAGAGTTTAACTCCTTGTATTAGTGAATTCTTCATATGAAAAGATATTCGTAGATTTCGTTTTATTTATAAAGACGAAATAAAACTGTTACTGCATTCCAGTACTATGTCCTTTTCATTATGAGAAGGGTGAAATTTTTTTAGTAAAAGGCAGAGCCTAGAAAAGTAAGTCAAAGTTACCAAGTGATGGGAGATTGTTAGATGCATTGCATTTATTTTCGTACGACACTAAAAGTAAGAAATAATTATTCTGGGAGAACTATTATTTGTATACTATTTGTTTTACCATTGTTGACAATTTATTTGTGGAATAAAATTCAATTGGCAGCAGTTTCAGAAAATAAATAAAAAATAGTTGAACATTATATTTATATTTCAAAGTGAAGTAAACTAAAAATTGGTTATTCTTTAAAATAAACAATACCAATCGATATGCTTATCATGTAATTCATAATCTGTACTATTAATATGGATGTAGCTCCTGGTCGTTCTTTCACCACACTACAGTGTAAAATTTCTATCCGTTCAGTAAACTACTTAACTCCAAATCACATAAGACTTAATACAGCATATGACGAATTATTCGGGAAAATAATCAGGTAAAACAACTTACTGATCAGAAGTAAATTAATTTTGAGCACAATGTCTTGATTTAATCTTTTTGTCCTGCACGTCGGTTTGGACTTTTTCGTCCTACTATATTACAGAAAAGAAAAAAATCTGATGTGGGCAACACATTACTTTCCTTATATAATGCAATGACTTTACTACCTTTACAGTTCAAAAAAAAATTTATTCTTATAGTAGTTACGTATATTCCTTCCAAGATATTGAATTTTCGTCAATGAGTCGTCATTTTCATTGATTTACCGTCCTTTTTATCCATTTGGCGAGTTTTTCATTAATTCAGCAACATTTAAAAAAGTCGTCAAGTTAGCGACATTGCACCAAATTCGTCGCCAAAATCTCGCCAAACGTTATGGACGGAGAAATAAGTTATTCTTACAGCAGATAAACGACTATTGGCGTTCAAATACAAAAGTATTACTCAAAGTATCTTTTTTTATGAATGGCACGAGTTAGATCCACGAGAATGATGTCACCAAATTTATCATTTATCGCAAAGTATTACATATGAAAAGTAAACATGTTTCTCAATAGGAAATATTTTTTTTTTATTTTATATGATTTTTTTGATAATTTTCTTTGAAAAATGTGCAATATCTCGAGAACGGTTCATGTTAGCGTTCTAAACTTTATGATAATCGTTTTCTAATGAAAAATTACGTAAGAAATGTCTAGTTACATAACTTTATTAGAGGTTTTGATTTTTTGATGATTATTTCACTCTAAAATTTAGAGGGATTCTGGACAATCGATTGCGTATAAAAACAATAGGCTTCCAGTGTTTACGGTTTGTAATTTCTGTACCAACTTTTGTTCGAATAGGTCTATTCGTTTGTCAGTTATCGTCTCCACAGACACACACACACACACACACATACACATACTTTCACACACACACATACACATACTTTCACACACACACACACACATACTTTCACACACACATACTTTCACACACACAGACACACATACTTTCACACACACACACAGACATCACTTCAAAAATGTTCAATTCGTGATCAGGGATGCTTGTTACGTGATGTCCCGTCGAAAACACAATTTCGAATTTCCGACCCCGTCACAATATTTTCCTTATACATTATTGCATATAAGGAAAGTAATAATATAAACAGTTTCAGCTTCCTTTCGACATATTTGATAAATTCGTTGTAATGCATTGATTTTGTTTAATAAAAACCTATTTAGTGGTGATATTTCTAGCAGTTAAGTCCATAATCTTGTGTTTTGGGTGAGAAAGAGGGATCAATTGCCATTCATGTGATTAACGGACACTGTCTTAAGACTCTGAAATAAATCCTTATGGCGTTAAATCTGGATAACACGCCACCGAGTAGCCGACATCTCATTTTAGCATTTGACATTATGTCTTTTTATTGTCAGCGAGACATTGACTAATTTTTCATCACGAAAATCTGCAAGCAAGTCCTCTGTCGTAAATGTTTTCTTGCTCATGTTGCGAGAAAGGGCGCGTTAACCTCTGATTCACTTGTTACCCATTAGTTCGTTCCAAGTTCGAATTTTTTATTAGTATCTATTGTCTGCCCCTTAGTCGCTCAGTGGCAAAGCCCAGGTGAGTAGTCCGAAGTTTCAGTCCCCTGTACCTGCTGTAAATTAGGTCGAAAATTATATTGTCGATGAGGTCTTGAATTATCTCGTTTTTAGACTACTCGCACCACATTTTATGCCCTGTCAATATCCTCTACAAAATATATGAATTCCATTTTTAATCTCAATGTCACAATCCTTCTACACAGTAATCAACTTGCGATATTCAGGTTGGGACACATTAAATTATAATACTACTGGCGCCCGGAATCAAATATTTTGAGGTTGCGATCGGAATGGGTTGATTCTATCCGCGGAATTATTTTGAGGAGAATTATGCACGGAAATGCAAGTAATTAATTCCTTATATATCAGAAGTAGATCATATAAGTAGAAGGACATGTAGTATGTCTTTTTATTTTTCTACCTAGACCGCCTGACCGACTCAAAGATGCGATTAGACGGCCGGGAAAGCGCGCAACCCAATTTAAGTCGAAACCCAATGAAGGTGGCAACCATAGAAACCGTTCCATATTTTCCTAACTCATCTCCTCTTAGATGAACTTTTGAACCTACATATTAAATGCGTCCATACTTTGCGTAGACACTTCGATTGTTTTGGACGACGTCGAAGACCGAATACGAGATTACCGTCTTGACTACCAGGGCTATCCCTGACAAGATAGCATGTCTTGTTATCTGGAGCTCTATGTGTATGTTAAAATAAAGTCTAGAACGCTACGGTGGCTGTAACATAAATCCGAAATTTACAAGTAGTGCCAAACCATTTTGAAACCGGACCGCATGTTTCTTTTGTTGTTTTATCATGGATCAATTTTGTTTCTTTGGGGTTATATGTAAGTAGTATTGAACAAGATTGCTATTTTGACAGTAGGCATCATACAAATATGTTGGCAGCCAACGTTTTATTACACGCAAGATTATTCTTGCCACAAGGGAATCAATTATACATTTGCAGCAGTGGTTTAATTTCGCCTTCACTCTAACTTTCATTTTGACAAGTAAGTGTTTTAACAGAAATGAAACATCTCCTTCTCGTAAATCGCGAAATAAAAAATTGTTAATTGTCCATCGACCCCAATCACCGACATTTTCCTCTTCAACAGTTTTAATGGAAAAAGCCTATTTTTTATTACTCCAAAACTATTTAATCATCAAGCTTCAATAAACAAGTTTCTTTATTGTTATAAATATATGTTATCAATTATAATGAATTACAAAAGTTATCAATTATTATATTGGTTATTTCTGTAGGTTTCACGTCAACTGTAGAAAGAAGCACTTGTTTCTCCATTGCTGAATGTTAAAAGAATTAAGAGGCAAAGCGGATACCCATGGTTCGAAACCCGTCTGGAGAATGAGTTATTTGCAATGACGTCCGCGAATCTTAACTTTGTCTGTTAGATGCAGTATATTATAGAGGTTTAGTATATACTGATACACTTTCTGAATATAATTCAAGGAAAACAATATTTATCCTTGATTTATGGTAGCTCAAAACTATTTCATTTTGAATATTGAAGAATGTGAGTTTTGCACCTTATCGATGAAGATAATGTTAGTTCTGCATCCTAATTGATGTAAAGTATGTTAGTATCGCAAACAAATGGTGTGGAGGATATTAATTTTGAAACTAAGAATGACCAGAATGTAATATTTTAAGACAAGATAAATAGAAATAGAAATAAACTTTGAAACCTTTTAAGAATTCTGTAAATGATAATGTTAGTTTGGGCGTGTCCAAACTAACATCTTAAACAAACTTCGCATGTTACATTCTGTAACAGAATGTAACATTTTAGTTAAGACAAATAAAATATCTGCTTTTGTTGAAATAAACTTCAAATACTTTTGAGATTTCGGTAAATGATATAGTAAGCCCAATCTATATAAAAGTACTAATTATTTATTGGAAATGTTACAAAATTATTATCAATAAAACTTTTTAATTTAACAAACAGAAACATCTATTTGTTGGCAGTTTCAGATTTTTCTATCATCTTCCAGTCTTCAACTGTTTCATCAGCAATAACATGTTTGAAACATTTTATGATATTCTCTGGTTCCCGTATTATTTAGTAGTATATATCAGCATATGATAATCGCATGATCTGATGAAGTATTTTTATTGGCGAAAAGGAGAATGTGGATTTTTTCTGCAAACTTCGCAGTGCAATCCTCATATTTGGAAACTAAGTCTGATTTTCAACATTAAATAAGTATATCAGAAAGTAGCTTTTACACCTTAATCTTACATCAGTGTGACTGAAAATCACTTACATCGAAATTTTAAGTCGTATAATGTACGAAGAAATTGAATTAGTAGAATATTTTTCAGTTAGATGGCAATAATATACTCTCAAAAATATATCAGAAATGCGTTAGACCACAATTTATACGTCAAACCATAATTTAAAATTTATTTTTCATCAAGCGAAGAACATGGCGTTTTCAAAAAGTGAAAGAATGTTAATTTTCAAGCAATATTTCACTAACCATTCTTTTGAAGGTTAGTGTCATTAAAGAAAACTTGAGCAATGTTTATAAGTATAAATAACACATTAATGCAGTATACAGCTGTTTCGAGGGTACGCTGGACCCTCTTCGTCAGTACACCAGAACCAACAAACCCGAAGTCCAAAAGAGGAATAGGTTGGTCTCTTGTTAATTCTTGATATATTTTGGTTTTTGTCTTTCATTGTTTTTCCTACAACGTATTTGTAATGGGAAAGTATGGCGGTAACAAAAATTTGACTCTCGAATTTTGATTAACCAACCCGTTTTGTTCATGCCTAAATACGAATAAACCATTTTACAATGATTTCTGTGTGTCTTTGAGAACGGAAGACATTTTACCAAAGTATAGAAGCACAAATAACACAATAATGCAGCAGACAGCTGTTTTGAGGATACTCTGGATCCTCTTCGTCAGTGCACCAGAACCAACAAAACCGAAGTCCAAAAGAGGATTGGTCCCGTTGGTGCTGTCCCCATTGTTAATTCTTGATATATTTTGGTTTTTGTCTTTCATTGTTTTTCCTACAACGCATATGTAATATGAAAGTATGGCGGTATCAAAAATTTGACTCTCGAATTTTGATTAACCAACCCGTTTTGTTCATGCCTAAATAAGAATAAACCATTTTTTAAATGATTTCTGTGTGTCTTTGAGAACGATATTACTCGTACAAATTGATAAAATCGAAAGAAATTTATTACGATGATTTAAAACAATAAATCTCAGCGGCCGATGGATGTTTGAGTTGAACAAACTAGGGAAGAGTCCTCGATTTTCGAATATTTTTTTTCCGAAAGTCTGAAAGAAGGTTATAAAAAAATAATTATATTATGTTTAAATATGATTCAAATATAGCTATTTCATACAGACTGTTTATATAAAAACAAAAGTAGTGATCTAAAACTGATAATAATCATTACTCCCTATTATAAAATGAGTGACTGATTTATTAACTTTAACACCCATTTTGCAAAATCAAAAATGATCTGTAACTATTTGAAGATATTGTGATATTCCGCGAAGTAACCAAGGCAATTTCATGAAATTTTATATGATTAATTTTATCAATGAAATTCATAATTCTATTGATTTTCAGCAATATAGAGGCATAGAGCCAAAATTTTATTATCTTAAATATTGAAATTTGTTACTTTGAAGAAAGTGTCATATGTTCAATATATTAGGTTATTTTCCGTTCAGCACATAATATATGGAAAATAAATCTATCGAGACGAAGTAAAAATTAAGTTATTCTATTTTGATCAATTTAGACGTTTTGGTTATTTTGGACACTATGTTTTTTCTTTGTTGTCTTCTGTCAGTGGACACATTCATTGCCTTTACAACAAATTAAGCTATTCAGGGGCACATACACGAGGAATGCCTAAAACTAAAGGCCTAAACCTAGAATGCCTAAAACTATAATGCCATAAACTAAGGTGAGTTCTTTGAACTTATATTGAATAAAATTGATAAAAGATTTTTAATGGCTTTCATTTTTATCCAAAACTGCACAAAATGAAAAGCAAATTATGAAATGTGTATTAAAAATACGGAGTTTTGCAAATGACAGCAGACTAATTAGTGATTGGAAAACTATCTGCGACGAATTTCAAACTGAAATAGAGAAAATTTGATGTGGGCAGAACAGGACTTTCCTTATATAATGCAATGAATTTACTACTTTTGCAGTAAAAAAAGAATAGATTATTCTTATAATAGATACATTCCAAGATTTTTCCAAGATATTAAATTTTCGTCAATTAGTCTTCATTTTCATTGATTTAGCATCATTTTTATTCATTTTATTCATGGCGAGATTTTCGTTAATTTGACAACATTTAAAAAAGTCGCCAAGTTGGCGACATTTTGCCAAATTCGTCTCCAAGATCTCGCCAGACGTTATGGATGGAGAAATAAGTTGACAATAGCAGATAAATGACTATTGGCGTTCAAATACAAAAGTATTACTCAAAGTATGTTTTCGCATGAATGGAACGAGCTATAGATCCACGAGAATGATGCCACCAAATTTATCGCATGATATTACGTATGAAAAGCGAAGATGTTTCTCAACAGTTAATATGTTTTTAATTTATAGGATTTTTTGATAAATTTATTTTTAAAATGTGCAATATCTCAAGAACGGTTCATACTAGCGTTCTAAAGTTTATGTCAATCGTTTTATAAGAAAAAAAACACATACGAAATGTCTATTTGGGTAACTTTTTTAAGGGTATCGATTTTTTGAGGATTTTTTGATAAATTTCTCTAGAAAATTTAGGGGTGTTCTGAACATTCAATTATTTTGTTTAAAAACAATAGGCTTCCAGTATTCACAGATTGTAATTTTTGTACCAAATTTTATTTCGAATTTCTCCATTTATTCGTGAGACATCGTCTCCACAGTCTCACTGACACACACACACACACACGCGCGCACATCACCTCAAAAATGTTCGATTCGTTATCAGTAGTGCTTGAAACGTGCTCGCCTGTCGAAAACTCGAATTCGAATTTTCGACCCCGTCACAATACTTTCCTTATATATTATACTATGCATATAAGGAAAGTAAAAAATCAAATCAAATTATATAGTATCACTATACGCAGTTGTCGTGGTAGGATTTATTTATATTCAACGTGAGAAAAAAATGGCTGCCATGGGGAAACAAACAAATGCGATTTTTAGTCTAAAAATAGACTTCTATTTGCAATAAAGTTGCAAGGAAATAATCAATTTTAAACTGCCTATGTAGAAAACTTTTTGTTACTGCATGGAAGAAACATGTCAAATTTCAAATAAATCAGTCGAAAATAGGATGACGACAACCAATTTTCAAACTTTTATTTCGAGTAAAACGCATTTGAGGTTTTGAGAACTCAACTTTTTGAGAAAAAAAGAAAGAGCACTGAGTGCAACTTCTATGTCCTGAAATACTCTGTCGTAAATGACAAAATCAGAAGTTGCCATATCTTCGTTGATCTAATGTTGAATTTTCTCTCTGTACAGGATTTAAAGACTTGAGCTCTTCTACGGGTATATTCTCAGCCATTTGTAAGCACTTTTTGATGACGTCGTTTTTGGGACATCGTAATTTTAGAAAACCTGTAGTCAGGGGTGCTTAAAATGTATAGATTCCTCAAAATTTGAGAGTCGAATTTTTGACCCTATCAAAATACATTTTCTTTGCATTACTGTGTATGGTAGGGACAGTAAATATCATGTATTTCTACATTTATGAAATGGGGGAGTTGTTTTTTAAGTGCTGTTAACCAGAAATAAATGGACATAAATCTTTAGTAGATCTCACGAGTATTTTTCAATTGTTAAAAGTTATCCCTAGGAAATTATTAAACGAAATATGGGATATTTATTGTGGCAACGATGATCTTGGTCCCGGCCAGGCCTTATTCCGGGTCCATGAACTTACAAGACCGATGCCACAGGGTTTGACCAAAAGCTAGCTTCTGGTCCGAACTTATAACTCGTACAAATATCCAGCACGATCTAATGATGGTGGGAGACAAGGTTAATATAACATTAACAGTTATTGTTCCACCCAGACCATCCCACCTACCAGAAGGCGTAGTTTCGTTTTGGCATGGACCTTTTCCTCAGCGATCTGCGGGTGCTCCGGTCTCGTTGCGGGACTGGGGGGGATGTTGGCTTGGTTGCGGGGTCGGGCCTGGTTGGTGGCCTCGTTGCGGTCATTAGACCTGGCTGGGTGCCGGGTTTGCAATTATTGTCGCAGAGATTGGTCGTCTTTCCGGATACCCCCAGGTAGGATGGATCTTTCAATGCTTCCCCTACCAGAAGATGTAAGTTATCTGTTTGGATGGCAGGGACATTGTCATTCAATTTATACCGGAAACCTAATTTGAACCTAATTCAAAATTTAAGGAAATAACATCGAGTGCAACTTCTAAGTCCTGCAAATTTTATGGCTGTACAACGTTTAGATTTTCCGCCACAGACTGCACAGGCACACTCAAATTCCTTTATTAAGTAAGAAGTCAATATTCTGTTCCTATTCTCTAGAGGCTCCTGAAATATCCCCCTGCAAATAAAAAAATTCGATTTCCCATTTTCAATGGATAATTCATTTCACGTTGACTTCACTCTTTTTCTTTCTGTGTGAGTTGTTAGAAGGAAAATGAAATATCGAACTGTCGTAAATGACAAAATCAGAAGTTGTCATATCTTCATTGATCTAATATAGAGTTTTCCCTCTGTAAAGGATTTAAGGAGAGAAACATTTATTATAGTGTAGTTCCTAAGTTCTCTATCAGTTAGATTGAAATAAAGTGGTTGTGTATTGCTATACTGATTCTAGACTGTACAAAATATCCTTGATATTTCTATATTGAAAAGTTTTTGTTTTTTTCTTTCTCAAAAAGAAAACACGTCTAATAAACATGTTAAGGGATATCTTGACATGGAAATCTTTGAATATTGTAAAAATACTAACTCTTCTATCTATTTTCTTTTCCATAAAAATAAATTTAAAAAATCTGATGTGGGCAGCACATGACTTCCCTTATATAATGCAATGAATTTACAACTTTTACAGTAAAAAAATAGATTATAATTATAGTAGATATTTATATTCCTTCCAAGATATTGAATTTTCACTAATGAGTTGTCATTTTCATTGATTTAGCATCCTTTTTATCTATTTAGCGAGTTTTTCGTTAATTTAGCAACATTAAAAAAAGTCGCCAAGTTGGCGACAACCAACCAAATTCGTAGTCAAAATCTCGTCAAGCGTTATGGACGGAGAAATAAGTTATTCTTACAGTAGATAAATGACTATTGCCGTTCAAATACAAAAGTATTACTCAAAGTACCTTTTTTCATGAATGGAACGAGCTAGATCCGCGAGAATGATGTCACAAATTTATCGCATGATATTACTTTTGAAAAGTGAACACAATTCTCAATAGGAAATATTTTTATATGATTTTTTGATATTTTTTTAAATGTGCAATATCTCGAGAACGGTTCGTGTTAGAGTTCTAAAATTCATGTGAATCGTTTTCTAATGAAAAATTGCATAAGAAATGTCTATTTGCGTAACTTTACTAGAGGTTTTGATTTTTTGACGATTTTTTCAAAATATTTAAGGTGGTTCTGAACATTCGATTGCGTATAAAAACAATAGGCTTCCAGTGTTTACGGATTGTAATTTTTGTGCCAAATTTCATTCGAAACGGACCATTCGTTCGTCAGTTACCGTCTCCACAAACGAGCTCACACACACACACACACACACACACACATACACACACACACACATACACACACACATACACACACACACAAACACACACGCATACATTCACACACACACACAGACAGACAGACATCACTTCAAAAATATTCGATTCGTGATCAGGAATGCTTGAAACGCGCTCTTCCGTCGGAAACTCGAATTCAAATTTTCGACCCCGTCACAATACTTTCCTTATACATATTGTATATAAAAGAAAGTAATAAATTTTACCATGTGCATGTTTATCTGTGAATGTGTGAGCACGTTATCACTCCAATGAAGTGGGCAATATGAATGGAACTTGGTATAATTTTTCAAATCAATTGCAGAAATAGCACTACTATTTTTTAAAGAAATCATAGTAAAAAGTTCTCCCTACCCCCCTTTTTTTTCAGAGAATTTGTTTCGGAAATTGAAGAACCAGTATAAAATGATATGTTAAAAATGTAATTAGACTGTTCAATTTGTTGATATATTTTATTTAAAAGCAATTTTCTTTATTTTCAAGGTGTCAACGCGGTAGCTGAGAGGCCAAGTCTAGCATTTCCTCCTGTCCTTTCTTCTGCCTAGATTTGGGTTCCAGTCCAACTTTTAGGCATGGATGTTGTACTGTTGAGCGCATTGTGTTCCTGGTGTGCTGGGGCAACATGTGACGACTAAATGATTCACGACTCTGGGCGATAAATAGACGAATAATGGAATACAAAGTGCCTAGTCATTGTAAAATAATATATTTTAAAGGCAGTCATAAAAGCCATCCTCGAGATAATTCATGCTTGTGATCGAAACAAAAAAATCTTAAAACGCTAAATATGCTCACTATTATGACATGCGTATATTCTTCTAAAGACATTTCATAAAATAAATTGATCACATTTCACAGTTATCACAAGACGTTCTCGAGATAGTACAGTATTTACATTCCCTCAGGGAGCATGATTTTTCAAATGAATGAAGTTATTTTCAGAAATTTTGGTATGTGTTTCTTAAGTCGTTAATTAGAATGGGTTTATTGATTTGAAACATAACGACAATTCTTTATGTTTCTACTCTCTTATAAAATAGAACTTCTAAAGTTCGTTGTTACCGTCATGGGTCAGTCAGATATTTCTATTAATTCAAGATCATTTTTAAGCGTTTATCATTTCCTGCTTTTGAAGTCAAAGTATCAAAAAGATTAAAACTTTTCCTTTCAGAAGTAGTACTTCTAAAAAAACTTCTTTAACTTTCGAGGCTGGATCAGCAAGTTTATTTCAAAAGCTTATACAGTTTTAATTCTTTCTGTTAAGCAAACACAACCTCGCTATGCACTTTAATTCCAAGGTGTTTACCCCTCTAAGGACCAATTTAGGCCACGCAGCAAATCATTTGTGTTGGTTGATCGCGAGAATAGTAATGCTTAAAGTATGATTTAAAAACAGTTTACTTTAGATTTCTGAAGTATCAGTGAAGAGGGTGGGGAGGATGTTTGCTTTAAGAGGTGTGAAAATATCTTTTGATGGAGAAAACTTGTCGAGGGGTTTAACTGCATCGAATTTAAGCCATCGAGTAGAAAGTGACGAGATTTTTTGTTTCTTCAAACATCTGCAATTTATTTCTGACGGTTTATTAAATAATATCAAACCATCATTGACTTTTACTTTCTCATACGTATCATTGAGAAAGTATTGTTTACACGAAAATTTTCGAATTCGAGATTTTGACGCCAATATATGTTTTAAGACCTCCTCCTTCTTTTTCTTCGACCCAGACAGTCCGACCTACCAGACAGGTATAAGGTACCTGTTTGGACGGCCGGGAAGTGCCACTCAATTTAGACCGGAACCCAGTGGGTGAGGCATCCACATTGACCGTACCCTCCTTTCCCTAACACCAACCTCTCGGAAGGACTTACAGACCCACATGTTTAACGTGATCGTACTCCGCGTGAACACGGCGGCTGTTTTGGCAGTGGCGGGAATCGATCAGGACCGACCGAGTGCAATTCCCGCGCGTTAACCACTGGTCTGTCGGGTCCCTAAGACCTCCTGAGCACGTTTTGACTATTTTTGGAGTGATGCCCGTCTGTCCAGCTGTCTGATGCCTGTGGTCGATTTCTTGTATACATGACAGCAGCCACAAATATTAATGGACTTTCACGAAACTTTATATCCGGATTTGTTATAAAAAAATCTAGAACTGGATAGAATATTTATTTAAATTCCAGCGAAAACTTTGAAATTTATTCGAAATTTTATATTTTTTAACATGAAAACATAGAGCGAAATTTGACATAATTATGCATAAAAGTGTTTATTATGGCGACAAAAAACCACAATACAATTTTTGTGTTCATGACGTACTTAGACTTCTTGGGGGGGGGGGGGAGATTCCTCCCCCGGGGCGGTACATTGTCACGCGTGGTATCAATCGAAAGATTTTTTCAAGCCCTTTAAAGTGAAGGCTAACAAGCTATAGTTGTAATTATTTGGATCCGCGATACCGATTTTTAAATTATTTTCTTGTAAAATTTGAAAAAAAAATGAATTCAGGTATGAGAAAATTGAGTTGATCCAATCCCCCAGTTAATTAACGGTGGAAACATTTATAAAACATTACGAGTATATATCAATTTACATAATAAAAATTGTCTGTCTATCAGCCTAGTAGCGGAAAATATAAGCAACTCACAGATACGAAATTCCATAGTGATAGAACAGGTCACATTGTAAGATACCATTGCGAGGTTGTTGTTTTTTTTTCATTCCAATTAACGTAAAATTTAGGAATATTTAACGTCGAATTTTGGCCCATATTTCGCTATTTACAAATCAAACTTTTCGCCATAAAAATTTATCCTGAACGAATCATCGACTCAGAGCTATGAATTTTAATCGCAGACAATGGAGCAGACGAGTTTACGGAAAATCTACTTCGGATCATTTACTGGCTTAGAAGTGGTTGTGTTTTCTTCAAGACAACGGCCATTTAATAGCATGTTCCTTGCAGTAAAGAAATCCCAAAATGTAAAACATTGCTTTGAACACCCATCGTGTTATTCTATACATAGTTCCATTCACAAATTTTTTATAGAATTCTCTTTCTAAAAATATTAAGCAAAATACTCTCAATATATCGTTGATAATATTTTAGTTTTGCACTATAAAGCATTATTTTAGGATTTCTATATGAAGCAAGTTGGGAAAAGTCATTTATTTTCTTTAGGAAACACAATGATTTCTGATTCCAGAAAACACATAAAAAATATTATTCTAAAGCACAGTCATTCTTAAAGTTTTAGAAAGATCTGTGTAGTAACAGACATAATTCCCATGGGAAACATTCCACAAGAAAAAATTGCTCACTTGCGACCAAAAGGCTCACTCTCAAATTTTCAGATCCATAGGATCCTTTGAATTTCAATTAACTGTAGAGCTGTTAGGTCAAATAGTAAGAACTCTACGTCTCGGTTGAAATTATTTAGGTCTCGGCCCAAATAGTCCTGATGTGTATTGTCATATGAAAGAATAAGTTTCAAAAGTAATTTTCCGGAAGATATGTTGATTTCATACAAAACAACTCTGCAAATTTTGAAGAGTTTGAAACAAGTGTTATACATTCTTTATATCTTTATATTCGTCATCTACAGGTGCTGCATCTATAACTACTTCATCTGCGAGTTTTATATTCTTTATATACATGCACGTGCCATTTGATTAAACTAATTTAATACTTAGTTAAATTTAAAAAAATCTGATGTGGGCAACAGATGACTTTCCTTATATAATGCTATAAATTTACTACTTTTACAGTTAAAAAAAATGTTATTCTTATAGTAGATACTTACTACTTTTACAGTTAAAAAAAAATGTTAGTCTTATAGTAGATACTTATATTCTTTCCAAGATATTGAATTTTCTTCAGTTAGTCGTCATTTTCTTTAATTTAGCGTCATTTTTATCCATTTGGCGAGATTTTTGTTAATTTGACAATAATTAATAATGTCGCCAAGTTGGCGATATTCCGCCAAATTCGTTGCCAAGCGTTATGGACGGATAAATAAGTTATTCTTACAGCAGACAAATGACTATTGCCGTTCAAATACAAAAGTATTACTCAAAGTATCTTTTTTCATGAATGGAACGAGCTAGATCCATGAGAATGATGTCACCAAATTTATCGCATAGTATTACATATGAAAAGTGAACATGTTTCTCAATAGGGAATTTTTTTTTTATTTTATATAACTTTTTGATAATTTTTTTAAAAAATGTATAATATCTCGAGAACGGTTCGTGTTAGCGTTCTAAAATTTGTCAATCGTTTTCTAGTGACAAATTACATAAGAAACGTCTATTTGCGTAACTTTATTAGCGATTTTGATTTTTTTGACGATTTTTTAAAAATTTCACTCGAAAATTTAAGGGGGGGGGGGGTTCTGAACATTCGATTGCGTATAAAAACACTAGGCTTCCATTGTTTACGGATTGTGATTTTTGTACCAAATTTCGTTCGAATCGGTTCATTCATTCGTCAGTAATCGTCTCTACAGACTCACTGACACACACATACTTTCACACACACACACATACATCACTTCAAAAATGTTTGTTTCGTAATCAGGGATGCTTGAAACGTGCTTTCCCGTCGAAAAGTCGAATTCGAATTTTCGACCCCGTCACAATACTTTCCTTATACATTATGTATATAAGGAAAGTAATAATCCGAACACATTTTGAACGTGATAATATTCCTATGTCATTTCGTAATATGTACATTCCACTTAAACTGCGTACTTTGTAATATATGTGCATTCCACTATTGAAGATAAGAATGCTCTCCCGTAGCTTAATGAAGAGAGCGGCCACAATGCCAGTGAAGACCGGACCTTGAATTATTTAGAACTGGTAGTAAAGCATGTTTACAGGAACATTAATACTCTTAGAAATTAAATTGCAGCATATATTTTACTGATTGTTATTTTGACAACGTATAACACAAAGAAAATATTGGTTTTAATCAAAGATTGACTCAGTCGTATTTTATACAGCGATCAATACTATATGTGGTGCTAAAATAAAATAATTATGCAAAGCATATATTAAATTGAACATCTTAAACATGGCCGTTAATCCTATAGTCGTAAAACATTGCATTGTGCCGCATTAAAACCCACCATTAAATCTTTAGTACGAGTTCCTGGAATTAAATCTACTAGCATAATACAACTACACAATTAACTGCACACATTTTAACTTTAAAATACATATTTATTAAGCACCTTATAATCATAATTAGATTACAACAATTATACTTATATATTTACGGAGGAGACTGGACATGTGAGACCAGGCATACAAAAATATCTATACTGACTATGACCTTTTATGTATGTTATGAAGCACATACCTTCTTGTTGTCGTTAAACGCTTGCGGATTATTGGCTGTTGAACCACCGCATCATCACTGTACTGTTGATCCATGTTCGGATCTCATCTGTTTCACATATGTTCGCATTTTGTCTGTGGCTCACTGCTCATCCGAGTATCATAATTTTCTCAACTATCCTATCCATCTCTTTAGTACTTAATGCATATCTCAATCTCTACTCTCACTGCACTATTATATCCAACTATATTATCATCTCTTTTCCAATTATATTCTCCAACTGTATTTTACATCTCTGAATCTCTTACTCATCTGAATCAATATTTTTCATATCTGAATGTGTAGAACCTTCTGTCGCTTCACCGCTTTCTGCCTGAAGTCTGATACGCCTCTTTGGCTATCATTGGTTTATCTCAGGGCGATGCAACAACACACCTTCCACATTGGTTTAACTTTGAACCAATCTCGTGGATTCATCTCTAGCCTTCTTTTTCATGGCTTCCCTGGCCTCTCGGGTCAAGGCCGCTGTAACATTGGCATCAACCAGACTGAGACTGGTCTGCTAGATATCATAAATAATCATATAAACCTATCTACGTGTATTCTAGCCTCAAACTATAAGAATACAAAAATTCAGACTTCTAAGTTAACAAGGGACTTCTGGGTGATCATGCAGTAATTTTTTTCGTCTCCACCATTTTCTCTCTTCCCTCGAAGGAAAAGTCAAAATCATGATCCGGTAGATTCCTTCTGGTAATCGATATTATTAAGTATGCAGATATTCAGCTTTCTAAGTCACTGGAGAACTTCGAGAGGGTTTTAAAAGACTGTCCCATTTCTCCACTCCTGAGAATTGATAATCGTTCTTCATTACATTCAATAACGGGGACGATGCTATTAATGCCAAATATTCAGACTTCTAGATCACCAGCTAGCTTCTGGAGGGCATGGGGATTTTCTTGTAAACTTTTTCCTTATTTTATCTGCCCATGAAGGGGAAATAAGAAAAAAACATCTTAGGTTTTGTCCCTTGGTGTGCAAAGATAAGTTTTCCATGTCTCTAGGACTTTCTAGAGGGTGTAAAAGGACACACAACACGTTAGACAATTATTATATAGATGACTCCTGAATCCTGCAGGTTAGATGATTTTTGATCTCAAATATAATATGTTTCATGTTTTCTAAGAGCCCTATTTTTTCTGACAGCAATTTTCAACTATTATGACTCACAGGATGTTGTGCACCATATTATGTTTCACAGGACGATCCCACAGTATTGTAACTCACAGGAGAATGACACAGTATTGTAACTCACAGCACGATGACACAGTATTGTAACTCACAGGACGATGACAGAGTATTATGAAGATGCACAGTATTATGACTCACAGGATGCTAAACTGTATTAAAAATGTAGGTAGGTCGTTTACATCGGAACGTTAAATTACACTTGAAAAAGGCGATTGTAAAGCACAATTCCAATATGAAATATAGAACTGTTGTTTCAGAATCTTGATAGATAGATGCCATGTAGTGAATACAAATCCATGTTCCGAATCTCAGACGGGACTTGAATTCTCAACAAATGTTCAAAGCCTCAACAAATGTTTAAAGTCTCAAATGTTTATTTACAAAAAAAATTCTGTTGTAGATAAACATTTCTTACAAAAAACAGGCATTTATCTTCGATAAAAAATCATATATTGAAATATAATTTAAGGGATTCATGATGGAATTTGCTAAAGAAAACCACACTCCAAAATATAACAGCAAATATTTATTTAACAGAAATTAAATAAATATATATATATATATATATATATAAATAATGAAACACTTTACAATTCGTCCTTTCATCAAGTTTATATCAAAATGTCTTCTGAATCTTACACGAATGAAACATATATCTTCAATTAAATAGAAGTACTCAATGGCAATAAACGTACGACCATTTCACACGGTGTCGTACAATATGAAACACATTGTATAGTATTATATTTCGATATTTTAACACTGATATGAAAATGTTGAGAATAAACACATTGTTTGGAAACATACGGCTCACATTATATTTGCTTTATTCGTGTAAATACAATTTTTTTTCTTCTTGAACACCAATAAGTACTTAAACGCTGTCTCTCTGTATTCCAGCATTTAGTACATTCCATTTCTTTATTCAGGCATTCTAAAACAACGCTTTCTACATAGTGACACGACGATTTAATGCAATATAAAAGAGAAATATAATTCTTTAAATTACAAAAAGAAATGTAACGGACAAAGTTTTAGAATAAGATATTAGTCTATAATTAGTTTTAAATATTATGATTGCATGATTTCTTAGTTAAACACAGCAAAAATATTTTCATATTTTTCACAAAATATTCTTAGTCTTTAAGCTAATTTGCTCTAGACTTCTAATCTTAACATTTAACATCTTAAATATATTTCATGGGTGAACATCTGATAATTGTCAATTTTGTGTCCCTTAAGCTTTAAAAAAATAATAATAATCAAGGCAAGTACTTTTGCAGTATAAAATATGTTTTATATATGTTTCCCCAAAAATGTATTTTTCAACAACATCAAATTTTGATTTTATAAGATTACAAATTCGTCATTTCTGTAACTATCCTTAAGTGATGAGTTGAGTTTTCATCTTCTAATTATAGCAATAAAAATTTAAATAATGGGAATAAGTAAGTGAAGCTTAAATAATTCTTATTTTAACGTAGTACAACCCTTATTTATAAAAATTGCATTGATAGTATTTTGCGAAATTACTATAACGAGTTTGTCCCTGAGAATCAATGATATTAAGATGCTGTAGGAAATATCGTCCTGACTCATTAAATGGCAATAGAATGGCAATAGAATGGCAACAATAGGTTCCTATAAGCAACAAAGTTAAAAAACAATTTTTGGAATCTGAAAATTGACAATTATCAGATTTTCGGCCTTATATAATTTTGCTATGCATTTAACATTTATCTGAAGATTTTTTACTTTTTAAATATATTTTGCGTTGTCTTTTCACATGATTTTTCAAATATTTTGAACAGTACATCACGTCTCGCAAAATACAAAATGATCATCAACTGTTTGAAACTTAACTTTTTTGAAGAGTTTTTTGATTTAGTTCTCACATATAGAAGGACTATTCTCAGATTGGAAATCTTATCATTAAAATACAATTTACATATTATTTTCCATGGATTATCAAATAAATGCATTCATTTGGATATAGATTAATATCTTTCTCAGTACTAGCATAACAAAATTGTTAAAGAATAAAAATGCATGATTACAGATGTTTCATGATTCTAAAGAGCATAGGAGAGACTGGGGTACAATGAACCTAGGGGCATAGTGAACTTCGCCCCTTAATTTTTCTTATCACTTTTCCCAATGCTTCACATATTCACATTGTATGACAGCACGATTTGAATGTACTATATCCAAAAATTATATTCTCAACTCATTATTAAACCGTTTTACTGTTGTATGTGGTTTATAACTGGTGAAAGTAAAACTTTTTAAATGTACAGATATTTTTTTTTACTTTCCTTATATACATAATGAATAAGGAAAGTATTGTGATGGAGTCAAAAATTCGAATTCGAGTTTTCGACGGGAGAACACGTTTCAAACATCCCTGATCACGAATCAAACATTTTTGAAGTGATGTCTGTGTGTGTGTGTGTGTGTATGTGTGTGTGTGCGTGTGTGTGTGTGTGTGAAAGTATGTGTGTGTGTGTGTGTGTGTGTGTGTCAGTGAGTCTGTGGAGACGATAACTGACGAACGAATGGACCGATTCGAACGAAATTTGGTACAAACATCACAATCCGTGAACACGGGAAGCCTATTGTTTTTATACGCAATCGAATGTTCAGAACCCCCTAAATTTTCGAGTGAAATTTTGAAAAAATCGTCCAAAAATCAAAACCGCTAATAAAGTTAGGCAAATAGACATTTCTTATGTAATTTTTCATTAGAAAACGATTGACATAAATTTTAGAACGCTAATATGAACCGTTCTCAAGATATTGCACATTTTTAAAAAAAATTATCAAAAAGTTATATAAAATAAAAAATATATATTTCCTACTGAGAAACATGTTCACTTTTCATATGTAATACCATGCGATAAATTTGGTGACATCATTCTCGTGGATCTAGCTCGTTCCAATCATGAAAAAAGATACTTTGGGTTATACTTTTGTATTTGCACGCCAATAGTCGTTTATTTGCTGTAAGAATAACTTATTTCTCCATTCATAACGCTTGGCGAGATTTTGGCGACGAATTTGGCGAAATGTCGCCAACTTGGCGACATTTTTAATTGTTGCCAAATTAATAAAAATCTCGCCAAATTGATAAAAATGACGCCAAATCAGTGAAAATGATGACTAATTGAAGAAAATTCAATATCTTGGAAAGAAAGTAAATTCATTGCATTATATAAGGAAAGTCATGTGTTGCCAACATCAGATTTTTTCATTTAAGAATTGTAACGTGAAAGAAATGTCTCTGAACAATATGGTTGAGAAGTATTTTTTTTTCTTTTCATATCATATTGAACTACATTGAGTACATTTAAAATGTGATTGTTTTATTTGTCTTTGTTGTTAATCTTCCATATGGAGTTCAATGGACGATAAAAACTGGAGTACAGTGAACCTCGGTCCACGATACTCCACGTGCTTCTATATGTTGGAAATCAATCCTGTTATAGTAGATATTAGTGAAATATTTAGTTCAACTGAATAAATTTTAGTATAATTTATGTCCAAGTGTTATAACTCAAAATTTCAAATATTGCAAATAAAAATGGAACTAATTATTTATAAAACAAAATGTATGATAAAAATTAACAGCATGATATCTTATATATAATTTTTTAAAAGTAGAAACAACCAATAAGAATCTTGAATAAGAAAAATTAATCATGCATAAAACAATGATTATGAAACATTTTAAAACTGAAATGCAATTTTATTTAAACATCGCTAAATGCGATACATTCAGCGGCGATATTTTTTAAATTATCACAGTACTATAATAATTTATTTTACTTGGAAACTTAAAACTTCATCAAACAAGACAATGCTATAAAATCGCCTGTTTCTCTATGTAAAATCAATGAACATTCCCCAGACTCTAGAGCTAAAATATTTTATGTTAAAAAAATTCAGCAATTCTTATACAACTCTCCTTACAATCACTTGTTTATATTTTGCATCCATTAAAATTAGGCTACTTTGTTGAAATAATCAAAGTTCGATGATCATTTAAACTCAAATATTGTAATTGCGTTAGCACATATTATAGATGCACAGAAAATACCTAAAAGTGAAGCGGTGCAGCACTAAATATAAATTCAAAAGAATTTTAAAAATCACAATTTGGGGGAAAAGGATGGATGACATATTTTATTCTAAACTGGATAACATGACCTTTCCATATAATATGGGTACAATTATCATTTTAAATTTTCATGTAAAAAGCTATTGAACATATTTTGTTGAATACTTTTTATATATTTTATAGGATAATTTGAATATTTCTTAAATTTTCGAAACAATTGGTGAATTTTAACTTCGCTTAAAAATATTTGAAAAATTAGGTACCACAGGGTTCAATTCATTTTTTCAACCCGTGTTTAATCTAAAACTAGTTGGATGATATTATTCTGTTACATTTCCATATGTCCCACAGACTGTATCAACAACATACTAAATTTAAACATCGAATTTAATTTTATTTGATTTTGATATCGAATAAAATTTAATTTTGCTAAAGTCATTTTTACGGCAGTGATCAAAAAGACAGACACAATGAACAAAGTCATAAGCTCTTTACAACTATCTTGGAAAGTGTTAAAAATGAATATTTAATGCTAATTAATATATTTCTAGTTCTATCTCTTGGTATATTGATGGAATTTTAAATCCCGCTTTTAAATCCTGGAACTAGGGCCATATCCTTGAAAATATAGAAATCTGTAAGCAGAATATATACTGCAGAAGCTATATTTAAATATTGCAGTGCTAGCACGATTGAAACTTTGTCCGGAGAGAAGAGGCAAACTTTGGAATACGAAAAAAACATTGATCATTTTTCAATAATAAAATAATTTCAGAAAATCAATTCAGTATAATTCTGCTATTATAAATACAAATTTAATATAAAAAGTTTTTAACAGTTTTTTTTATGTTTTATGAAAGCTACGCAACAAACCAAGTAAAACTGGTAAGGAAACCGTGCTAAATAAAATCATGAAGCAGGTTGAAAAACTGTTGTAATTGATGATAACCCTCTCATTTATTCAATCTATAAAGAGAAATGTATTGCAAAAATAATATTCTAATTTCTTGTTTTCAAGATACAAGGCCTCAGAAGGCTTTGTGTCGAAATATACGAACCAACGGCGCCGATTTTGTGGGTTCGAGACACTTTTTGAACCCCCCATAATTTTGTTGTGGATTCCTCGAACCCTAATATTTGTGTGCATATATAGTGCGGAAATTGTACACCACCATGCATAAATTTTAATTATTGTTATTAATATTTCAAGTGTTTCATTATTCATTCCTTGTTTACTATATATAAAGTAGCGTATAGAGCCACCCCCCTCAAACTATTTATTGTATTCTAAATACAGGATTTTAACTCTAAAATGATTTAAAGAGAATTTTGTTGACTTTTTTAACATTGGTAAAAACTCCTAAAAATAAATTTTATGCTTTTTGTTATTTTCATAAAGATAATTGAGTTGGAAATTCACAGAGTATCTGTGTTTTATTGTATTATAATAACGTAAGAAAAGCAAAATAAATGAAATAAATAATTAACTAGAGAAAAAAATATAGTTTTATGTACTTAACTAGCAGCATACCCGTTCTTCGTACGGAGTATATAATATAAAGAAACTTGAAATTCATAATCATGCCCAAATTCTAATAGTATACTAAATGACATGATTAATCAAAATATTCTTTTAAAATATTTAATATAATGCTCCTAAAAAGAAATTTAAGAATCTCTGTTCTCGCTATATAAAATTATCTTCATGGACATATCTGAAGAATAAAACATCTTGGACCCCTTATGTAAGCAAATATAAAAAAAAATATGGAATTGAATCAATATATGCAAAATAAAAGCGTTAAAATTGTATGGGACCCGTACTAAGTATATACGCGAATATTAGAAAATATAACCTGTATTAGTAGATTACATGTATAAATTGAAAATACCAATAAACCCGTAATCTTTAAATCTGAAGACAGTCATTTATTCCAATATATGTCAAAATTAAAGTGCTAAAATTATATGGGAAGATATACACGTACTACTTATAATGTCCGATTATTAGTAGAAGATTACCCGTTTTGCAATATGAGTCACAAATGTTTTTTGGTAAAATACAACAGACGACGTAATAAATTGAATATATAATTAATCCCCTTAATCTTCATACCAGAAGACTGTACTTGATTCCAATATATATGCCAATATATGTCAAAATATATGCCAATATACCTGTACTACTTATATTCTCGTAGGTTAGAAGATATACCCGTGCATTCCTAGAAGATTACTCGTACAACGTACAATATGCGTGTGTCAGCAATTTTTGCCGCAATAAAACAATGGCGTAATAACTTAAAAATATCAATAATTCCTGAATCAATAATTCCGGAAAATATCAATAATAATAATGTTTAAACCTGAAGAGTATAATTGATATTATCCAGTCCAAAATGAAATGGCAATGAAATTTATTTTTTATACATATCTTCATTATTCAAATCGGAAAGGTTTTAATAAAAATCGTCTGCCGCATAAACACATTGGATTTAAATCCGTTGCTAAGCGACATCATATCATTTGCTTCAAATAAATTGGTAGAAAAAATATCGTCTAAATAGTTATATTTCTATGGAACATTTGGCGACAGTTTCGTCAAATTAGCGACATTTTAAAAAATCGCCAAATTTATCGCCAAGTGGGACTGTAGAACTGACAGTTCCACTTTGTGACAAATTGACGAAATATCATCACAATACTATCCCCTAACAAAAAACAATTAATATCATTTATGTAGCGCAATTTTATCAATTTCAAGATGTTTTTATAGATTTGAAAACATTTTTATCAATTTGGTGACATTTTAAAAATTCGCTAAATGTATTACTAAGTAGGATGGTTGGTCTGACAGATAAATGCTAACCAAACATCATTTCAGTACTCTCTTCTAACAAAACAAAAAAAAATTTCATTGATATGTAGAAGACCCAAGCCACACGACCAACCCGAAAGTTTATGGCAGCTGTTTGTGTGTCGTTTATATCAATTTAGCGACATTTCCGTCAATTGGCAAAGTTTAAGAAAAAATGTCAAATTAGCCATATCCCTCCAAATTCGTAGCTTTGAATTTGCAGATCTGAATGAAACATTCTTATCCCGTTTCAATATACTAAATGAAAACACTACAATTGTATTAGAAGATATACCCGCTCTACTCTTTTTCTGTTTCAACAATCGGCTATATGAATTTATTGGCTAAACACAATATATGAGTTTAGTAGCTAAATACGATATAAGCTTGAAAACTATCTGCCAAAATAAATGAAATTGATGTACGCAGTCAGCAATTAATATAATTAAAAGAAAAATCAAACCGTCCATTCATAAGATATACTTTTATATCCATTTATTTATTATTTAAATCGAAAAAAAATAATAAAAACATTAACAAACACATTTAATTTAATTGCGATGCCGAGCAACATGATATATCCTCCTAAAATGTTAAAATTTATTAACCACTAACAGCACACCCGTTATTCCTACGGAGTGTATAATTTAAAGAAACTTAAAGTTCGCAATCATGTGCAAATTCTGTTAAAATATTAAATTTATTGCTCCTAAAGAGAAGTTTAAGAATATATGTTCTCACTATGAAAAATTATCTTCACGATCAGATCTGAAGAATAAAACATCCTGCCCCCTTTTGTAAGCAAATTTACAGAAGAAAAAATAGGAATTGAATGAATATATGCATACCCGTACTAATTATATTGTCGCAGATTAGAAAATATGCCAATGTGTTAGTAGAAGATTACCCGTATTACAATATGCGTCTCAAAAATATTTGCCAAAATAAAAGAGATGACGTAAAAAACTGAAAACATCAATAATATCCGTACTCTTTATACCAGAAGGTCGTAATTGATTCCAATATATGCCAATATATATCAAAACATATGTCAATATACCTGTACTACTTATATTCTCGTAGATTAAAAGATATACACGTGTATTTGTAGAAGATTCGTACAACATACAATATATGAGTTTAAACAATTTTTGTCATAATAAAATAATTGCATAATAACTTGAAAATATCAATAATCCTTGAATCAATAATCCCCGAAAATATAAATAATAATAATTTTTAAACCTGAAGACCGTAATTGATATTATCCAGTCAAAAATGCTATAAGAAAAATCAAATCGTTCTTTTCTAAAATATATTTTTATATCCATTTATTTATTATTCAAATCGAAAAAATAATTATTAAAATTAACAGACAGATTTAATTTAATTGCGTTTCTGAGTAACATGATATAAGATAGAATCTTATAACATGTTAAATATGTCATGTCTTATAACATAAACTGAGAAATTAAATAACGATTTTGATTTCTCTATACTTCTCATTGTTCCGTAAAAGCTTGTTTTAAATAAACCATGAACCATGGAGATAGATTTCCCCTTTAAATCATGTTTCAAACAATTCATGTTTTCAGAAAGTGACTAATTAACGCAAACAATCTCCCATCAAACTCAGAGATTAAATTTTAATTCACTTTCAAACGATTTTCAAGCTTTTCGTTTGGATAAACCACGGAGTTAGGGAGTAGAACTCCTAGGAAAAAGTTCCGTTTTTCATTAATATCTCGACAACCCCAGGTCTTAGAAACTCGAAACTTGGACAAAATTTATGGGGGGATATTTCAAGGCTATTTACCAAATTTCATTAAATTCGGTTCAGCCGTTTTTCCGTGATGATGAGAAAAACGAAAATTTCGTTTTTTATTAATATCTCGAGAACCACTGGTCGTAGAAACTCAAAACACGGATATAATTTTAAGTGGGGCTATTTCTGGGCTACCCACAAAATTTCATCAAATTCGGTTCAGCCGTTCTCCCGTGATGGTGTGACAAACAGACAGACAGACAGACAGACAGACAGACAGATTTTCATTTTTATTTATATAGATTATAATTTGCTTCATGCTAGCATTTTAGACGTCTTATTCCAGATAATCTGATTGAGTAAAATAAATTTAAATTAAACTAAAATCCTTTGAAAAAAGCATGGGCCATTCGATGTAAGATTTTTTGAACCCCCAGTAATTTTTCAAGTCGGAGCCTATGATAGCGAGGAGGCATGTGTTTGTTCTCAAAAAAAGAAGAAATGTTGGAAAATTACATTAATGCGGCTTGAATATATCATGGACATATACTTAAAATGTCAAGAAAATTAGCTTATTAATTTACATTTATTAATCAAAAGAATATGGCAGAGTCCAAGAAAAAATTGGATGTACCACTTTAGAATTCGGAATACTAAAATGTTTTACTTAAACATCCGGAATCAATTACATTTAATCGTCATAATGTTTTCACTTTTGAGCTTGCCAAGTCTCTCTGGCTTTCAATAAGCAATTTCAGTATAATTATCACACGAAAATTATCTAACAGAATTACGATCTTGCCAAGCTTGCCAAATGTAGGGCTTTTGAGCTTGTCAAGTGTGTCTGGCTTTCAATAAGCAATTTCAGTATAATTATCACACAAAATTATCTAACAGAATTACGATCACCCCAAAAATACTCTAATTCCTAAAAGCTTGTTTAAGTGAGTAAATATAAGATAAATAGGGTCATTAAAAATGCGAATTGATACACCAGTTTGAAACATCCTAGAAGAAGAATTTACGCAGAAACAAAATACTATAATATGCCTTTCAGAACCAAGGATGTTACAAAAAATGTAAACTTTTAGTTGCAAAAAAATATTTTGGTGCATCATTTGCAAATGTTAATCTCCGTTAATTATTGCTTTAAGAACTGAATATATTTCATTTAACCCCCCTCCTGCCCCTACTTTTCATATTATTACTTTCTTCACATATTTATTGAATAACTTAATAAAATCTAAAACTTTTAGATTTTAAAGCGTGAAATGTTGACAATTGTGAAAGTTTAATTGAAAATAAATCCATAGAAAATTGAAATGTAATAACTTAGTGAAATATATATTTTTGTGTTTAGATACTGGATGATTTGTTTGTTTTTTAATGTACAGCATGGGACATTTCCATATTTTTCAGAAAATTCAGCCATGGTCCATAGTGCAACTTGTTGTTGATCTATTACCCCCGGCCCCAGAGTACCATGATCCGCTTTGTCACATGCCATTTAAAACAATATACAGCAAAAAGTAATTGTAATTATTGTTTATAAGTATAGCATAAAAGTGAATATATATACAATATGCTTACCCATTTAAAATGATACTTTCGTTGTTGTTTAAAAGAAAAGTGCCAAAATGTCAAAAATTGGTGCATTGTACCCCGGTCTCCCCTATGTTACAGTTGAACTTAATTCCAAAACAAATTTGAATCAAATGTCAACAATGATTCACATTAAAAATAATATCCATGAAAAAATATATTACATAACTGTTTAAAAAAAATAACACGATTAAATATATATACGAGGTGATTGAAAAATTGCATCAATGTTTCACATCATATAATGAGCCGAAAAATTGAAATAGTATTTTTTTTTCCGTTAAGAGGCAGTTATATACCATAAAAATATATAAATATTGTCTGTTGTTTTTAATGCGCAAGACTATAATTACATAACGATTTGCTGTCAATCACATATATGGCGTTTTTCAGATTTAAATAATTGTTATTTTGGAGCAATATTTCTCCAGCTATTCTTATGTGAGTGACATTGGAAAGTTTCAGAGGAGTTCGATGAAGACTTTTAGAGGAGTTCGGTGAAGAGTTTCAGAGGAGTTCGATGAGAAGAGTTTCAGCAACGCATTCTCTATTTCAGATAGTCTATCCTAAGTTAAAATGGTAGACCCGCCTGTTCATGCTCTGTCTGGCAACAGATGTAGTTTCTTCAAATCGCTTTAGTAACCTGGCAATTGTTGAATTGTAAAGGATTTAAGCAGCATGGGTATTTGTTATTTTAAACTCTTCAAATATTTTCTCAAAATAATTGCTAGGAAATTATTTTTTAAAATAGAATGCATTTTTAAAATAGAAATTAGTTCACTGTGGGAAAACGCCATGTTCTTCAATTTAAAAATAATAAGTCTGTAACAATCGTCTGATTTATTAAAAAGAACAGACAATATTTCTGACATGGTTTTGAAGTGTGAGTAAGTAAGAGTTTATAAGTTATATTAATTCCTCCTAACTGAAAAAATTCTACTATTTCAATTTTTCAATACATTCAATTTTAATTGCCTGTGCTTCACTTATTGATCACCTAGTATTTTGACATTATGCAAGTCTATACCCATTGCAATATAAATCATTAGACATTTTTGTTATTAAGATCAATGTTTTTGTATTGTTGGATACTGGAGAAAGCAACTTTTCATGACAAAGTAAATTCAGGTAAAGTCCTTTAATTTACTTGCAAGGCTGAAACAAAATTTTCTTGAAGGCTTTGCGAAACTCCATGTTGAAAATGGTGTATATGACGGGGTTGATGCAGCTGTTGATGTATCCCAACCACGTAGTAAGGAGGAATGCTGTTACACCAGGTCTGCAAACATCGCTCTGTAGTTTTATGCATATGGCATCCAAGATATTGCAAGTGAAGAAGGGTACCCAGCAGATTAAAAAAACTCCTAGTGTACAAATATATTTAATTAGTATAAAATATAATATATATTACAGCTATTAATTATGGAATGCACTAATTATTACGCAAATAAGATTTGTTTAAAATATTGTGCCTGAAGAAGGTTTGACCAAGGTTTGCGTATAATGGTAAAATGCATTTAGAGTCAGAAGTAACGGGGCCTAAAGACACAATATGGAACCTGGTATTTTAAACATCTTCCAAAGAAACATATTAGTAATCAGCCCACTACTGTGACCACAGTTAACTAGAAAAATATAATAGGAAACATAATCAGCAGCACAAATCGCAAATATAGATATAAGGTCGACATGACCATCAAAAAGTAATCGTAGATAGTTGTACATTTGAAAAAAAGTTCACTCAAAGGAAGTTGATGGTAAAATAAAATCATACATCTTCAGAACGAATCTTTATTTTATTCCTAATATTTCACTTAGATAAGCAAATTCATCAATTTGTAGATGAATGGAGATGAAAACTATGACTACAACCTACGTTGATAGTTTATTAGGTCTATATATAGTCCTGTGAATGGTAATAAATCTGATAATTCTTTATAATGTAATATTCTTTTTCAAATCCAAATGCACATTCTCGCTGACAGAGGTCTTTAACAGCTGGCTCTGCTCTAGATCCCTGTGCATGTTGTGACCAATTTAGTGTCGATTTTAGACAGGAATATCGAATTTGACAGTGTTATAAAACTTTGTAAATTTAAAATGTTCTCCTATCGTGCTCAAATTTTTAGATATGATGTCTAATAATTTTTCAATGTGCCACAGGAGTTGCTGTAATAGCTTTCAATAGAAGGCATGCGGTCGTTTTGTATCAGTAGACCTTGCTTCTGCGGCACCAGAACACTTAAATTGAAAGTTAAAGGGTAGCATAAGAACTTTTCCGAAATTATGTAAATAAAAATTTTAAAAATTTACTTCATTTGTCAGTTCGCAATTATCCATATGCAAAATAAAATCAAGCAATTGGCTTCTTTTGGAGTCGTACTGGTACGTAATAGCACTGGTGATGATGATGACAATTTCGACAGTCTGACGAAGTGGGTATTGCTACATATTAGGCAATCTATTGGGGTTCTATAATCATCAAATGGAAATTTACTCATGCTTTAACTCGTATATTCAACGCTGAAACAAACATCATTAGTAAACGAGATTGTTTCGTGTTATAGATCAATACTAGTTTATATAAATATCTATTTTATAAATCTGTGACTTTTTATAATCTGTGACTGAATATAAATCTGTGATATTCTGTGACTGATTATAAATCTGTGATAATCTGTGACTGAATATAAATCTGTGATATTCTGTGACTGATTATAAATCTGTAATAATCTGTGACTGATTATAAATCTGTAACTTTATAAATATGGTGAATTGTGAAGTGGATTCTCCCCCACTACGGCGACTAGTTTCTAAAAGAGTGAACTTTATCTGCTTAACAATAAAAAACTTCATTGTCATTTAAAGTCACATTTGGGAAAAATTTCTTATTATCATTGCATAAGACATTTTTAATCTTAAACAAATTTTGCATGTACGGTATAAACTGCTATTGCATAATAATGCTACAACAATTTATTTTAACAAATATCAAATTTAGTATACAATTAATACACTCTTTTAAAGCAATATAATTATATTAGTCCAGTTTTGCCTATAACTATTATATTATGGGGATTGTTTCCCAGTTTATAAAAGACACCGTGAAACCGGTCGCTAATACGCCGTACTCACGAATGACTTTTTAATAAGTTGTTATTTCTACAGTTACATCTTTTGTTTATTAACCGTATCGAACATTGATCAGGACCTACAAAAGAACCTAGAATAAGCCAAAGTCAGTTATTCGAAAAAATAATAGTCGATCCGAGCAGGAATCGAACTGCCAATATTCCATCTAGCGTCCCGACCTACCCTTAGACCTCATGGCACCCAAACTGATTGGATCACAAGTCAACACGATTAGCCGTCGACGTCCTAACTCCTCCCCCACCCCCCTAGAGAATAAATAGTAAAATTTCAAGATTCTTCAACTCGAAGATTGCTGATTTGTTCCTGACCATGGACTGTTTATAGTTTTTCAAGTGATTGCTTCAAATGAATATTTCTGCTTCTCTTTAATTTATGGCTGCTTAAAAATATGACACAGCTACAAGTAAAAGAAAATTTCGGTATAAGCTTGATCCAAAAGCAAAGAATAAGTTTGTGAGGTAAGAGAATCAATAAGAAAGGAAATAAAAGCCATTAAATCTCACCTAAAACTATGGCTAATGTTTTCGTGGCTTTCCGTTCCCTCCTAGCAGCGTTCTTTTCCCTCTTCTTACTCTGCTTTGGGTGAGCAACTAACCGGAACCTATTTTTCTTCTTAGCACTTTTCGTAATAGTACACACAGTCTCAAAATTTGATTTATCAGCGACCGTAGCCCCATTCACTTTAAAGAGGGGTGCAGATGATTTATGTCCAGACTGAGCAAAAGCGTTGAATTCAGTTTCTTTCAGCTTGTAAGAAGTCTCATTTACACAGCCCGATACGGCCATGTTGCTGATGACATTGCTGTCATCTTTATCGATTGGAGGCGATTCTTCATCGTCATCGAAATCGTCTACATTCTCTGAGATATACATTTGGCTGCCTTCGTCTGCCTCTATGAGAGGGGAGAGCATTTTGATCTTTGGAATGTTTTGATTCTGTACTAGAGCTTTAGTATCTGCAAAAGATCATAATTTTTATAAGAGCTTGAAATATTGAGACAAAATTGATACAATGAAAATTGAATAACAGTCTGAAAATCATACTAATCAAGGATATTTGATACTAGTCATTTACATTTGCTCGTGATCATTAAATGTGACGCCTACACAGTTAATAAAATGTATTGATTACTTTTATGAATATTGAAAACCCTTTCAGATTTATGCACGAGATCTATTTTATAATTCTGTTAACCTGTTAAATGGGAAAATTTATTGAATATAATTTCAGCGTGCGACAAAACAAATTAAATCGATTAAATCGAATGGATATAAAATTGGGTTTTTGTTACTTCTAGTACTTAAATATCGTGAATATTGTTTCCAATTGTGAAGCATTTTTAATAATTAGAAAATGTATATCGCGTTATATTTACAAAGTTATTTCTTTACCCAGTTGTAATTTTTGGCAAAGAAAGGATATCAAATTACGTTTTTACTATTTTTGAGAGTCAAAGAAGTATAATTTTTTTTTATATATCTTTATATTGTTATCTCTAATTTGAATTTTTAACTTCACTGTTGTTCTGAAAGATAATATGATACTTAAACCAAGATTCTAGCTTGGGTGGAAGTAAGAAATTATTTTTTTGTAATAGTATTTCGCATCAGCCGTCATGTAAGACCAGTAGGCACCATATTCAGAGTTTGATGTTTGCTAACAACCTTTGAGTTGAACCTTCAAGTATAACAAGCTACACGCAGGAAATACTACTATAACTTCTACGCGGCTGGCCAATGACATGCAGAGTAGTATCAAAGAAAGTTGCAAAGACAAGTATTGCCAAAGAAATTGCAAAGGGAAGTAGTTCTCAAGGAAGTTGCAAAATATGGCGTTATAAAGATGGCTCTGTAAATGCACTGATGTTGTTTAACTACTTGTGAGGTTTAAGTTACGTTAAGTTAGCGTGGAAGTACTGTATATGTACTGATGCTGCTTAACTTCGGTAATGTTTAAATTGTAAGACACAGTGTTTCTGAACATTGCTTTAAAACGTTAAGAAAATAGTGCAAGCACTGAAGAACTTCAGGCATAATAAGAATGTGAAAAGTAGAAGAAAAGAAAAAGAAATAAATAAAAATAAATAAATAAAATATAATAATACTCTAGGAGTAATTTAATACAGGGATAGAAGTTGATATGTGATTTTGGGAAAACTAAAAACGATTATGTCTGTATTTAAATATAATGTATATTCTGGCAATATACATAATACTTAATTTGCATGCTAGTTACATGAAATCACCTTACTTGCAAATAGAAGATAACTTGTATATAAAACTCTTAAAGGCTAACTTTTAAAACATGTGTTAAGATTTGTTTGTGACAAATATTAACCTAGACATGACGTTAAAAATATCTTCTTTAATTTAGTAAATGTATGTTATATGAATACTTTAGAATAAAGTGTAAAGTACTTAATTATTCCGTTTAAGTACTAACTGCATAATAACCATAAATTATGTTCTATTGTATCCTAACCTGCAAATTCTTCGAATAAATGATTTTGTATTTCTGTAATAGGTCACAACATATTAATACTTATAGATATAGTACTAGATGTGTTCCTTAAGAAAAACCTTTCTCAAAAAACTATGCTAACAATAAACATTCAATAAATTTTTGTATCTATAATAAGGCCTTGTGTATGGACATTTTATTTTGCCCGCGCAATAACATTTTTTATTGCTCTTCTAAAGATAAACTATATAAACACAAACCAATTTTTTTTTTTTTTTTGCAAACAAATATTTCATACCTCCATTTCCCGAGCTTCCATTGGGGTCTGATCTAGATGCATTTTCTATGACTAGACCTTTGTCCGTTTTATTTTTCGGCGGTGCCTTCTGACCGAGGGCTTTTTTCGCTCTTTCGTGAATGGCCTTGAAAATTCTGTAGTAGAGGTATACCATGACCAGACAGGGGATGTAAAATGAACTTAAAGATGAATAAATAATGAAGTCGGAACTGTAGAATACACACAGCTTGGGTACGCGTTCGGGGGACGTGTTGAGGCCGAGAACTATGGGTGAACCAATGGCCGCAGACACGAACCAAACGATGACGATGCTGAGAAGTACCCTATTATTGTTTTTGTGCTTGGCGTATTTTATGGGTTGCGTAACAGCAATAAACCTAAAAAGAAGGTAAATAGTGAATTGAGGTTTGCGAAAGATATTTTTATAATGAATAAAAACATATTATTTAAATTAACGAGCATCGTAGAAATATAGCAGCAACAATATATATATATATATATATATATATATATATATGTATGTATGTATGTATATATACATATATATATATATATATATATATATATATACATATATATATATATATATATATATACATATATATATATACATATATATACATATATACATACATACATACATACATATATATATATATATATATATATATACATACATACATACATACATATATATAGATATATATATATATATATATATCACGCCAGAAAAGTAGACAAGTAAATGGAAGCAATATATCAAAGATTGCCCGGGGGGTTGTGACCCCCATTCCTCGGTTAAGCAAGCTTTTTGTCTAGACAACACTCCCGGAAGCTGATACATTGCATAAGATATGAATACCGAAGTATCAACAATGTAAAAAAAAGTGTACCAGATCATGAAATCGTGGAATAGCCCGCAAGACTCGAAATCCAAAACCTGAATACCGAAGTATCAAACATGTAAAAAGATGTAAAAAGAGTGCACCAGATCATGAAATCGTGGAACAACCCACAAGACTCGAAATTCAAAACCATAACCAAAACCAAAAAACTTGGTTTTGGATTTCGAGTCTTGTAGTTTATTCCACGATTTCATGATCTGGTGCACTCTTTTTACATTTTTGATACTTCGGTATTCATATCTTATGCAATGTATCGGCTTCCGGGAGTGTTGTCTAGACAAAAAGCTTGCTTTACCGGGGAGTGGGTGTCGCAACCCCCCCCCCGGCCAATCTTTGGTATATTGCTTCCATTTACTTGAGAGAGTGTCCAGCGCTATCGGTACCCAATGGATATTTCCTCAACCGTTAGTCACCGAGATATACTTCCAATTGCAAAAATGTTTTAAATTTTAAAATCTATTATCTTTGAAACAGTTTAAATCAATAAATATATTTCTGACAGAAATACGAAGTATACATTTTTATACGGTCCCCCGGTCTTACCAATTATATTTAGAAAAATCATCCTCATACAATTTCATGCAAAATAAAAAAAATATTTTCCTTTTATGACCAAAATTTACAGAGTTATGAAGCATTAAACTTTATGACTTAAGTCGCTTTTCTACACATAAAAATGTCCCGTTTCAGGCAACCAACCAATCAGGGGCCGTACTGACCAATTCTCAGCACAAAAAGTGCTCCAACTTTAAACTGCTATAAGTCGGTCAATTTTGGTCGTAAAAGGATGATTTTTTTTATTTTGCATAAAATTGTATGATGATGATTCTCTTAAATATAATTGGTAGGACCGGGGGACTGTATAAAAATTTATATTTCGTATTTCTTTCAGAAATGCATTTATTGATTTAAACTGTTTCTAAGATAATAGATTTTAAAATGTAAAACATTTTTGCAAGCAATTGGAAGTGTATCTCTGAGACTAACGGTTGAGGAAATAGCCATTGTGCACCGATAGCACTGGACACACTCTCTCTCTCTACATACATATATATATATATATATATATATTAGAAAGTGGAAATAATTAAAGATATTGAAGTGTTATAGCATTTATGCGCAAAGCAGATACAAATACTATACACGATATAAATATAAAAACTAAATAGCATGTAAAAAATTGGAAAAAAGAAGGAAGGCTTAACGAGAAGCTTATTTAATGGAGGTAAGGGGTTGTGACCTTACACCCCAGTTGTCAACGTGCATGTCATAATTGCAGCGGCATTGTACTCCTGGACGCCAGCCCTGGCTGAAGCCAACCTCCGAAGTGACATTAACAATCATCACAAGACCGTTGAAAAAGAAAAGTCCAATGATAAGGTGCAGTCCATTACTGGATGGTATACCAGTCCTTCAGACTACTATGACCTTTATATATCTGCGTGTTATCGTTCTGCGGTCCTCTTATTCATGGTATGCGACCCTTCATCGACCAAATTGAGATGAAATTAATTTTAACTTTGAACAATATTCATTATTATTACCATAGAAATTATTAATATAATGTTGCATAAGAGGAATGGGGTATTGCTGTAGATATGCTTGTTGTAGAAATGCCCTATCAAAATCAATACGGATGTCTTCATTGTTGATAATGCTCTGTATTCTAACCAATCCCCCCAAGAATACATTCCTAAAGATATTCAAGTGAAGATTGGAATTCCAATTTATCAGACCGGTGATAGGTATACTAAAACTTTTTCTTTTATCATAGATAGTAAAATTTACTAGTATTTTACTGAAATTGATGCTTATATCTAAAAATTCCATTACATTGTTAAGTGTAGTAAGATTTTCTTTCAAGATTAAGTTTGGTGGGTAGAAATCAAAATTCTTCCTATAATTCTCATCTTCATATCCAACTATTAAATCATCCACATAACGTAGGTATATGATATCATTATTAAGATGTGATTGGCTTTCATAATAGTTGAGGTACAAATCTGCAAGTATAGATGAGCACCCCCTCCCATGGGGATGCCTTTAATTTGCTGATAGAAAGAAATTCCATTAAAAAGGTAGTTTTCTTTTATGACAATATTTATTAAAGACTTGTATTTAATGAATTATATAATTTTCTTCAAGTCATATTCTTCATATAACAGGTTTAGGATGTGAGATAGGTCTTCAAGATCAATAATGTTGAAGAGTTCCTGAAAATCATAAGTTTTAAAGTATAATTGACTTTTTGGATATTTTAAAGACTTTATACAGTATTGTGGCAATTAATTGAGAAATGTCATTTTTTTCGTTTTATCACATGTAAGCTTAGGAAGAAGCACTCCAAATTAGCTCAGAGTTCAAATTGCAGTTATTATCAAAGTAGAAGGTGTTCGTATGCACCTGGTAAGTAGCAGGTGTTCAAATTCCTCCGCCAGGTGGCAGGTGTTCCGAAGTGGTAGTTTCTCAGTTGTTGCGGGGCTCATTAGCGTCATGGATATCAGCGCGGAAACACGTGCTAAAGTGATTGCGCTTAGAGAACACACTTCTAAGACGTTCGAGGAAATAGGTAAAATATGTGGAGTGAGTACAGCAAGTATCGGGAGGATCTGGAAGCGGTTTCAGGAAACAGGAAATGCTGGAACCAACCGCTCTGGAAGATGCGGCCGAAAAAGATCAACTTCGACTCGTGACGACAAAACTTTACATCGAATGAGTGTTAAAAATCCTCGATTAACCAGTTTTGACCTGTCTAAGTCCATGGTGGCAGCTGGTGTTGATATTGCACCTTCAACAGTACGATACAGGCTGTTAGAACGCGGACGGAGAACACGTCGACCGTACAAGAAGCAGCTTCTGACGCTTCGCATGAAGAAAAAAAGGTTGGAATGGGCACGGAAATACAAAACATGGACTGAGAAGGACTGGGAGAAAGTTCTCTTTTCTGACGAAACACATTTTGTGGTTCAGGGATTTAGATCTATGTTCGTGAGAAGGAGCCAAGGAGAACCTCTCAATCAGCACCACATCAATCAAGCACCCAAGCATCCGCCCAAAAAGATGTTTTGGGGTTGTTTCAGCGTTTTGGGGACAGAATCTCTTGTTCCCGCAGAGGGAATGATGAACAGTGCCAGTTACGAAGTCATATTGACTCGAAAAGTGCTTCCAACCATGGCTAAACTGTGGCCGAACGGAGATTGCGTTTTCCAACAAGACAGCGCGCCATGTCACACTTCGAAGCGAATCAAAAATTTCTGCTCAAAAAAAATATTACCGTACTGGATTGGCCCGGGAATTCACCAGACTTGAATCCCATAGAAAATTTGTGGGCTATTGTCAAAAAACGGCTTCACAAATTTGACTGTTCGACGATGGACAAGCTAATTTCGGCCGTTATTGACATATGGTTCAGAGACGTTGAAATTAAAACTACATGTGCTAGTCTAGTACATTCCATGCCGAAACGGGTCTGTGATGTTTTAAAGTCTCGGGGAGGTCATATCACTTATTAGTTTTAAATGTATCCATAGAAAACTTGAATAAAACTGAATTTCATAAAAAAAACTTCATTTCTCAATTAATTGCCACAATACTGAAACTTCTTGACTGTTCTTTATAATGTAACTACCTATATTAATAATTTGATGCAACAAAGGTTTTAAAAGTTTGAGTAGAATTGAATTTGCTTTGGTAAGATAAGTATTATAACCGACTGTAACAGGTCTGAAAATAGTAAGACACTTATGCAATTACAGGACCGCAGAACGATAACACGCAGATATATAAAGGTCATAGAAGTCTGAAGGACTAGTATACCATCCAGTAATGGACTGCACCTTATCATTGGACTTTTCTTTTTCAACGGTCCTGTGATGATTGTTATTGTCACCTCGGAGCTTGGCTTCAGCCAGGACTGGCGTCCAAGAGTGCAATGCCGCGGCAATTATGAAATGCATGTTGACAACTGGGGTGTAAGATTACAACCCCTTATCGCCATTAAGTAAGCTTTTCGCTAAGATTTCCTTCTTTTTTTCCTATTTTACATGCCATTTATACTTTTTATATTTATATATATATATATATTTATATATATATATATATATATATATATATATATATATCTTAAATAATAAAAGGCAATGTCTGTGTGCCTGTGTGTCTTATACACTATACGTTTCGCGACCGCGCGTCGGAGAGCTACGAAATTTGGCAATCGGAGACCTGGGGGGGAGGGAAGGGGACACGTCAAAACCGATTTTTAAAATTTTTATAATTTTTTTTTGTTATTTAATGTTTTATGCGATTTCGACCGTTTTTTGCCATTTTTGCCCTTTTTTCCCCACGATACGGACATCGTAGGAAAAAACAAATCACACCATCGGAAAGAGCTGACAATTGCGAGTAAAAATATATCAATTTCAAATCTGAATTTCGATTTCTAATATTTTTTAAAGATTTTAAAACAAAAGTCACTTTTTGCTCAAGAAAAGTATTTTTGGTTTTTAAATTCTCGCATAGTAAAAAGTACTCATAATTTCGACTAATAATTTATATTTTTAGAAAGGTCAAACATCTGGCATTCTTACAAGTCCAATCTGGTCAGGAAATATTCCGTATTGCCCACAGGATCGGGATTTTAAAAGTTTCCGAATTTCAATTTCTCGGCGTTCCGCTCGGCGTGCCGCTTCTTAACCGGCGTTTCTCCCCCGCAGAAGAAGGGAAGGTGGTGGGTGGGGACGTCAAGGTGGAGGTGACGTCACGGTTCTGAATAGAGCTCCTTTACTCCATATAAATTATTACTCGTATATTTATATTTTAAATGATGGAACGATATGGATTTTTTAAATGTATATTTTAACTTTTGGATATTTTAAATGGATATTTTAATTTTATGGATATTTTAAATGATGGAACAATAAAACAATGGAATGAGGATGATGGAATTAAGCATATGGTCATTTTAAATTGCAAATTAGCGCGCGGGAAGTTAGCGGTAGGCCCGGTTTCGATTCCCGCCACTGCCAAAACTTACGCCACGTTCACGCAGAGTACGATCACGTTAAACATGTGGATTCGTGAGTCCTTCCGAGAGGTTGGTGGTAGGGGAAGGAGGGTACGGTCTAAATTGGGTGAATAAAAAGAAAGTTATGGAGATTGTCGCGGAGGGCGAAGTAGCCCAGTGGTTAGCGCGCGGGAATTGCACACGGTAGGCCCGGGTTCGATTTCCGCCACTGACACGGAGTCCGATCACGTTAAACATATGGGTCCGTATGTTTTTCCGAGAGGTTGGTGTTAGGGGAAGGAGGGTACCTTCCCTGTGGATGCCTCCCCCACTGGGTTCCGGTCTAAATTCGGTGGCACATCCTGGCCGTCCAACCAGTTACCTTACACCTTTCTGGTAGGTCGCGCCAACGAGTTTGCCACGATCAGCATTTTCAAGTGTTGCGAACAGGCTGGTCGCCAAAAGCGGCTAGTATATATATATATATATATATATATATATATATATATATAGTATATTAATCGCACGATATTCCTTTTACTTTCCCTATATAGTGTATAATGTATAGAGAATGTATTGTGACCTTGTCGAAAATTCGAATTATCGATGGAAAAGCACGTTTCAAGCATACCTGAATTCAATGTATATATAGGTGTATGTGTATAGTATGTGTGTATAAGTGTGTGTGTGTGTGTTTTGTAAGTGTGTGTGTCTGTATGTGTGTATGTATGTGAGTGTGTGTGTATGTTTGTTATAGTGTGTGTCCGTGAGATTGAAGAAGCAATATTTCACGAACGAATGGAACGTCGTGAACGAAATTTGGTACAAATATTACAATCGGTGAATACTAGTGGCTTACTGATTTTGAAAGTAATCGAATATTCTGAAGAATTCCAAATTTTCGCTACTCAAATGCAAGTTTTTCTAGTAAATTTATCAAAAATATTACATAAAATTAAAAGCGTTTTAACTACCTTAGAATATGTGCACATTTCATGCAAAATTATGCAACAAGTTTGTTAATATCATTCTTGCTGATCTAGTTTGTTTCATTTATGAGAGAATATACTTCTGTAATTGTTTTGCATTTTTAGGAATCTTGTCAATAGTCATTTATATGTAGCTCCTTTTTTGCCAGTGTGTAACTCTATACCATAAATTTGGCGAACTTGTCGACTACTTCAGCTAAATCTTGCCAACTTTTTTCGCTGCGGATTAACCAAAATATAATCTAAATGGCAAAATTGACGCCAAATGGATTGATTAATAATTAAAATATTTTAATACATAGACTCTTATTGCGGATACCATCAATATTGATAACTGTCAATTTAGATTTGCGCGAAATACGAATTAATTAGATACTTTAAATTAGTTTTACATATTATCACTCAGTAAAACTCCAAATATACAATTCAACGTTAAAAACATTGCACCGTTGGTCTTATACATCATTTTTTCACTATGAGAAATAGAAATTAATTGCATTATATAGGCAAAGCCACGTGCTGTCTACATTAGATATTTCTAAATGTATTAAGGGGATTAAATTATTACAGGATAATTGTAACATGCTAGTAAAACCCGCGGGCATTCTGCCCTATAATTCTTCGAACAATAAAAGTTAAATAAAACATTTAAACGTTAGAAACTGTGATAATGTTTTTTAATAAAAAGTTAAATAAATTAACATCGTGACTCATGCAATAAATGACATAATACATGACATAAAATATATTAATTTTAAATCACAATTCGCACCAATTTATTTATGAAAGTAAAAAATATATATATATATATATATATATAATTAAACATTATAATCCGTGATAATGGATTTTATAGCCGAGCCAAGGCAAGAAGCTTCATTGTGGAGCTTCTGCGACGTTTTTTGGATTTTATAGAAAGACTAATGAGATCCGCGGAGGACTTACTGTCTATAAGTAATAAGCAAAAAGATGCACAAAAGTTTCCTATTTTTGTTGAGTTTGTTTACCGACTTGAGTAGTATATCTCAAATAAAAATTTATAACATGATAAGAAATAAAAGAACATCATTGTCTCACTTTCAATATCTGATGTCATACGCTACGTAAAATTCCATGGTTACTTCTCAGTTTTTCACTGTGAAAAGTATAGCCATTGCAGTATGTAGGGATCAAGCAGCCCACATCATGCACTTACTTTCAGTAACTGAAGTCATACGCTCGTAAAGCTCCAGAGTTCATGAAATTTTTATCCATGATTGAAACACGTTTGGCCACATCTTGTAGCAGCGTTACCCAGAGATATCATGCTGATAAATCAAGGTTTTTATATTATTGATATTGATTTGTACTCACACCATTATATATTCCGTTACCCTTTTATACACCGTTTCACTGCTCGCCCACTGCTGTCACATGTGAGCGAGCGCTATCTGGCGTGAGCTATTTGGTGCGATACAGTATTTTTGGACATTACTTTGTGAAATCAAATTTTCATATTGCTATATCAGCTGATGTATTTATTCATCGTAGAAAAAATTGGCTTGCATCATTTAAAAAAAAGAACTGTATATTGTTTTTTGAGACAATATATTATTCTATTAAATATTTATCTCCTGGACGTCCTTAGATTGCATGATTATAAAACACTATGGATTCGACAGTTACCAGTAACTAAACCTAACACATGACATTTATTTAAAAAATGAAATAAAATGCTAAGATGTTTTACCTGTCTATGCTGATTGCAACTAAATTAAAAATGGATGCTGTACTGCAAGTTACGTCCAAGGCAATATAGAAGTCACATACGGTTTCACTTAATTCCCAGTCTACGTTCACCTAAAAAAAACAGTTAAAAATACTCAAATCCATTGATTTTATGATATGTAAGTCACGGAAATAATTTTTTTTAAATAGATATTCGATTGAGTAGCATATGTAAACGTAAATGGGAATTACTATCTTCACCAACATCTTTTTTTATCCAATCTACAATTATTGATCTTGGTTAAACTAGTTAGTTTAGTTACAATAAATAAAACTGCTTATAGGATAAAATTTGCAGCGTCCACTTCTATGATAAGCGCTTGAAATTCCGTACCAGTAGAATCTATCAGCCGACGCTCTACTGTTGATCTATTGAGTAGATCAACGTTGAGCGTCGGTTGGCCAGTCGCGGTTCAAGTCTTGGTATTCGCTATTTTAAGCTGAAGAGTTTTTAAATTGAACTTCACCGGACCATGGAAGTTGGTATCTTCAACAATAATGCAATCGTTCTTACTACTGTTCAATCGTAAGAAATGTTGCCTTGGAGGGTACAGTCCTACCAAAGGAGGATACTGTCTCTATGCCTCATTTACGTTGCAGTTTAAATTGGGTGGCTAAAGGGCGTAATATGATTCGCTTTTTGAGGTGCGCCAAGTTCAATGAGTTCATGAGAAATGTTCATAGAAAATATTCATGAGCAAGGTTGTATGAGGACAAAAAGTCTCACGCTTCATCCGCTGAATAGGCGAACAATTCAATTATCATGTTCCTTACAATTGTGAAAATAATTTGTCCAATGTCCAACCCCATAAATATCAAGGCTCCCCTTGTTTTCATATTTTCAGAAACATTAGGATTATTCCAGTAGCAAACATTAAGACAATTCCAGATGTTAATAAAATGTAAACATTAATTCTGTTCTCCTCCTGTCCATGGTTTTATAAATAAAATTGGTATTAGGTATGAAAAATAATACAAAAGAAATGGCGCTGCTGAAATATAATTTACTACTTATAAATATGCTTATTTTTATAACTAAATGTGACTCGGCTGAACGTGATCTCTCCTACCATATTTCTGTATAAAAGTAAATCAACTTGAGTTCAAGGAAAAATATTTTTTATGATTTCAGATCATTTGTTAAATTCTTGAGTAAAGTGTGTTTTTTCTTTTGCAATACGTAAAACAATAAAAATAGTTCTTTCATTGAAAAGTACCTTTTACTGCACCAAACAAGTGGATAAGTATTAAAAAAATAAAACATTTCAAGACGTACGTATAACTCTAGAAAATTCTTTATTTTAAATCATAAAAAATCCTTATTCAAAAAGATTTAGTTGATTTAATAATTTAAAGTTTTACTGTAATATTTATGAAGCGTAGAGCACTTGAATTTATTCCTCAAACGAACTGCCTTCTACTTCGTAAGTCTTCTACAGTCGTTTTCTTTTTGCTTTTTACGTGATTATGGATTTTTCAACTTAAAATATCTCCTGAAAAATCTTATTATCAAAGAAATATTTGAACCGTACTCAGAATTATCTAACAGGCGTTAAGAAATTGTTTTTAGAAGTGCATTGAGAACAATAATATTCCATAATTCTTTTCTTAAATAGCTATTCACTGGTAAAAAAAAATCCACTCTTTAATATATCCTTTTGTGCATCATTTGACTGGTTTCAACTTTTAGAATGGACCTATTAAAGTTCAAGAATTTAAAATGTTTCGAGAAATGTTTTTAGGGAGGGGGGGGGGGGGGTATACTTCTTAAACATCTATTTTTTGCAAACATTTTTTTAAATGTTGCCTTTATAAGGACAAAATAAAGAGTATAAGTTTTGTGCTTACTCAAATGGATTGTCAAATTTGCCGTGAAATACAGAGTGATTGAAAGTCAAAATTTATTGTCTGCACAATAAATTTTGAAACAGCCATAAATTGAAGTTGTAGATTTTTTTCCCTTTCATATGGCATTAATATACTCTCAAAAATATAGTTTGCTGTTTTTAATACGTCAGGGTATAATTGCAAACTTTTTTCATCAATTCAACAACATGACGTTTACACAGAGTGAAATACATTATATTTTAGTGTCAAAAATCATCGGATCAATATATATAAATATTTTTCAAAAAAATTGAACAACTATACATATTGGAACTCGTAAATTATGATTACTTTCCCCAAATTTCAGTTAATTTACCTGAATTTTAAAATCAATTGGGTCGAGTGGTCGACTACCATAGTAAGTTTTTAAATATTAGGGGGCTCCTCCCACTACACGCTATGCTCGCCTACAGCCGTAATTCGCTTCACTTCCTACTCGCTAACACTCGATGAACTCGCTTCACCAGAACTTTAGTGCAACCTGCTCGCCGGTGTAATATGCCCGTTGGGGACCGTTCCTTATTAACTGACACTCACCAGCCCTGGACTCTCTTCGCGAGTTATTTCAAACAGGCCGGTTCACAAGACCACCTATGTATTCTGTACTCGCTGACGCTTTCACCCCTTGTTCGCCACGCTCGCCAACACAAGTGACTCGCTAAGCAAGTCTGTAATCTTCACCCTTATTTTCTAATGCCCGATAAGCTTACTTACGAGCACTTTAGTAACACCTGCAACGCAGGTGTACTACGCCTGTTGGGGACCGTTCCTTGTTAACTGACATTCTCAAGTGCTGGAGCCCGCTTGGCGAGCTCTTTTTGATCCGGCCGGCGCACACGACCTCCTACGTGTCGTGTGCTCGCTTGACGCTTGTAAGACTTCAAGATTCCATCCTCCATTCATGTCGCTCATTGTCGGAGCTCACCGCAGGCGTGATGCACCCGTTGGGGTTTCGCCTCCTTATTAGTTGATGAACAATTAGTTGATGAACTCAACATAACTCGTTTTGTGAACAATTTCCCCGAACTCCAGCTCCCTACGCTCCCCAACCCCGAAACTCGTTTCTTGAGATATGACACTTCGCCTCTTACTTCCCGGAGCTCACTGAGCCTCTACCTCAAACTATTTCGTGCTGCCTGTAATTAAGAACGAGTGCTTACGAACAAAAGACAAAATTTCATAACTGAATGTTTTGCCGTTTGTTCGTAATACAGCGATAGAATATCGTGTTGCGCTTTTAGTATAGAGAGATTTACAACAATGAAACGTATAATTGTTGTGAAATATAACAATTAATTTGTAATGTTCGTGACAACAATAGTTTCAAATCTTTGTCCGTAAAAAAAAAAAATCACTTCAGCAGTGCATAAAAAATTAAATAGCTGATTAACTAAATAGAAATTTAAAAAAGGGCTCCGTCCTGCATATATTCAACTATGCACATACCAAAAAAATCCGAAGTCCTGCTATTGCTAGTCTGTCCAGGACGCGTTATTGTTAGTCTGTCCAGATCAAATATTTTTCCTTTGATTTTGATATTAAATATTTCCTAAGCTAATTTTTAAATCGAAAAACGGTTTATATCAGTGTGTTCCGCTAATATTTATCTACAAGTGTATTAAATTTCATATTTTGATATGCTATAGATTTCGCTGTACGTGACAGAGAAACTTGAAAAAAGCGAAATTTGTCAAACGGAGGCGGCTAAATTTTTATATAAAAGAGATTTATATAAAAACTCCATTCTATTATTTATTTATTTACACAAGAGTAGACAACAAATATAAAACACAACAATGACACAGTGTCGCACAACAAAAATACACAGTAAAAACAATGCAGAAATATACATTAATCCTAGATATAGAATAAATTTCCTATATATAGACGGTCATATTTTTTTTTAAAATAAGACAGCTACATGTTAAAAATTTCTTGCATTCAAATGAAATAAATTACAAATTAAATAAATTTTAATTAAATAAATTCTCAAAATTACCGATTCTTGCCTCTGGTTTGCCAAGAAAATTTGCATGGTACGCTGTTACCAGGATTTAACTCTCATTGAATAAAGACCATCCACTTTATTACAGTTTTGAAACGGGTGGTATTCCAGTAAGTTTACTATACTTTTGAAAGCAGAGGGACAGTTTTATTCAATGATATGACAAAAAAAAATGACTCTCAAGCAATAGAAATAGTGCTACGGAACTTTACCTTTTACGCACAACTCATATTACAGGAGGCTCGCTGATTTGGTTGTCAAAATTATATACTTTGCGCTGCTGTCCATGACATGAAATGCTTATGCAGTCATCAAAGTGCAGTGGAATCACGTATCTATGACATCTATGAATTTTAAGACGCAATATTTAATAGTGAAATAAAATTGACACAGTCGGCTTTTGTCCAGTTTATGTTGTAAAATCTGGACCGTCGGGTTTTGAGCAAAATGTCAAGGAAAATTAAAGTCTTGTGGACTTTAAGAGGATAGTGGACGTTAAAATGAGCAAAACTCGACTAAAAAAAGTTTTTTTTTAAATATATAACATTATTTTACACATTTAACCTTTTGTTTACGGGTGGGACAGCGTCCACCCCAAACGAAGAACCTCCCAAAAAGACAGGTATTTGACATACCCTATCCCAAACAGTCCGACCCCCTTTGCAGGCATTGGCGTCCATGGAAATCACCGATAGCAATATTGCATCTGCTGCAGCAGGTGCAATGTTTCTGTCGGCGATTTCCATGGACGCTAATGCCCAGCAAGTGCAATGTTTCTGTCGGCGATTTCCATGGACGCCAATGCCTGCAAAGGGGGTCGAACTGTTTGGGATAGGGTATGTCAAATACCTGTCTTTTTGGGAGGTTCTTCGTTTGGGGTGGACGCTGTCCCACCCGTAAGCAAAAGGTTAAATGCATTTTTTTTTTCGAAACGGAATTTTTAAAAGTTTTTACATTTTTAAAATGCCTCATGCGTCTTATTTTTTGTTTGACATGCATGCAATTTGGCAAGAAGACACCTTTCATACTTTTTAATGAAACTGGGTATGCATTTTATAATTGGACTCTGTTAAGGTAATTAAAAGTGAATAAGAACCTAATTAAATGATGAAAATTAAGTTTTCATGCAGAAAAATATTTTAAAAAAATTAACTTTCTAAGGGATTTAAAAATGAATACCCAAATTTATTCATAATGTGTTTTTGAGTGATTATAGCGTAAAATTAATCAAAAATGTGAACAAGTGGCACGCAAGGAGCATTTTCAAATTTTCGTAAAAAAAAATTAATTAATTTAAAAAAGGAAATACAAAATTATAACGAAATTGAAAAAAAATTAATGGTATTTTATATAGTAATGTTAAAAGGAATATTTATACAAATTTTCATGTTTCTAAGTCAATAAATAAATAAAAATAATTTCAACGTCCACCGTCCTCTTAAGATACCAAACTCTCAATAAGCGTCCAACGAAAAGGATCACAAAGTGCAACAAGAGACTCTGTGAATGGCTAAAACGGCCCACTCAGTAGCCCTCGAGAAATGGTATTATTACTACATCATCGTCAATAGTTGTCATTATGTGCAATCTACGTTAATCTACATTACCGAACACTGACAAAACCATTTGGACAATAAAAGTTTGCAATTTCGTTCCAGTAGCTTAACGGTAGAGCATCAGCTACCAGTGCGAAGATCCGTGGTTTTTTTTTGTTTTTTTCGGTTGGGGCAGCAAGGTTCTTTACAATAGCGCCATAACAAATGAATCCTGTAGATTAGTGCAATGATGTTGGAGATCTGAAAGTTCGACTAGAATAGATTCAATAGACTCTGGGATATTGACAACGATTTCAATTTAGGAGGACAACGACAATGCAGAAAGAAAGCTAACTTGCAAGATAAAAATATCATCAGGAGGCTAACCTGAGGTAAGAATAGCAGGGAGTGGTCAATCAGATTTTGAGTTGTATGCCAATTTGACGCTAGAAGGGGGAGAGTCTACATCGGCAATAAGAGCTTGCAATTCTGTCTCAGAAACTCAACCGAAGAGCGTCGACTAGCCAGTACAAAGAATCTTGGTTCGATTTCCGGTTGGGCAGCAAGGTTCTTTACAACTTTATCAACCCTATAGACCAATAATCCCATACTAAGTTGCGAGTCTGCTGGCATCACACTAAAACTGTATGCGCTCTGAATTAAAATACAATCTGCACTCTGAATTTAAATACAATCTGTACTCTGAATTTCAAATACAATCTGTACCCTGAATTAAAATGTAAATCCACTGAAAAATGTGTGCTGTCGTAACGATGTTTTGATATAAGATCTTACACACACATAAGTGAACAATGTATCCTCCTGTGATATGTTAGAGATCTGTTACACTGTCTTATGCTATTAAGTAGTATAATAACGTTCAAAGTAAAATACAAATACAGATAAATAAATTTGATTCTCATAAGAATCCCTCTCCTGATCAAAAAAACATATCATATAGTTGATTATGCATTTATAAAGGTACAATTTTACTCACCAGTACGTAGACTGCAAACGGCATTACCACTGCTGCCACCAGTAGATCTGCAAAAGCTAAACTAACAATGAAATAGTTCGTAGCAGACTGCAGAGTTCGTTCCTTGTATACACTAAGGATCACAAGAATATTGCCCACTACAGCGACTAGGGGTAGTGGTATCAGCACAAGTGCCCAGTAAACTTTTATTGCGTATATTTCCGGTAAAATATCATCACTTCTTGGCAAAATCGTTTCGTTTGAAAATAACTCTGAGTAGTTTTTACAGGTACTTGCATTTGCTTCCAATATATTCCATGTAGTATTAAAGTCCTGGGTCATTGTTTCGTTATCCATTTTGAGCGTTTATTACTTAGTTCAAATACGAACTTTTATTTGTTTATTGCTTGGTTGTAGTTATAACTTCTTATTATATTATTTATTAGTCATCTCTTTATTTCAAATTTCCAATATGTCAATGGAAAATATTGTTCCATTTGAGCAATTATCATTTTATTTATAGTAAGATGCTTTAACACCCGTGTTCAAAGTTTATACTGTATAAGATATGCAAGTACTTCATATGAAATATGAGCAACCTTCATTTAGCTTAGCACAACTCGTAAAATGTGTTGCAGATCAGCTTGTTTATAACTTAATTTTTGATTCAATGGAAACAACATTATAGAATTGGCGTTTCAAATGCTTTCTATGATATAAGGCAATTTGTAATTAAATATGAAACAATGTTTATGCTATAAATAATACATTATAGCACGTTTCCTTTAAGAAGCGAAATTTATGTTTTTGTATGATATTCTAGCTGTTTCCATAAAATATCTGAATAAATTCATTAGATAAGATAAACAAATATTCTTAAGTAAATTTCCGATCAAAGTATGTTGTCAATACAGTTTTCCTTATCAGTTTCTTATATCCGCTCTTATAAAATTATATATACTGGTGTAAATTATAAATTTAATAAACCAGTTACAAAAACATAAAACATGTTTTATTGATATTTGAATACCAAAACATAGGGAAATAAACCGTCTTTCATTAGAAGCCTTTCTTAGAATGACCTACATCAGAAGCAGCTACTCTCTGATCACCTATTTAACTTTCTTCTTTTTCCACATTCTGAGATATTAGCTAGTGCCGCAAATTTCAACCAATGAGACATAACGAGATGATTTGAGCAAAAAGTTCTTCAAAGGAAAATTAAGTAGCCAATCTTTTGATTCCAGAAAATTCCATGTTCTCATTTGATCTAATGACGTCTCTTATGGCCTGAAAAATAAGGATTTATCAGAAAACATATAACATTTATCTCAAATACAATTACTTCCATTACTCTTGAGGTTATTATATTACATTGTAGCATGCAAATAAGTGGCTTTTATATTTGATTGCTATTGAGCGAATAATCTATACAAAAACTTAACTCATTTCCTATAGTAATAAATATTAGCTATTAAATTAATTGAAGATTTGTAGATAAAAGCGTTCGAATATCATAGTAACAGAACCCACCTATAGGTGGCTTTCCCGCAGTTTGAAATATCTCTCCTAGTGGAAAGACAACAATCCGTGCACCAGGTTTTGCTCTTTGTAGCTCTCTTGAACGGAATAGCCGATAATTGCACTGACAGCGAGAAAGCTTGTTACGTGTTGTTATGGATTATTTCACAATTGAAGAATGTGATATCCTACGAACCACATAAAAATATAAAGGAGCCAAGAGGTCATTAAGACCTTCAAAATTATTTGTAATTGACGTCAGAAAGATTATAGGCCAATACATATATATATTTTCGAGTTACAGCTTCTCACTTTTCATTCATTGCACTTTCAAACCCTTTTATTATATATATATATATATATATATATACAAGATTCTTTATATATATTATAAAGAATTATTTATATATATATAAGATTCTTTATATATATTATAAGATATTCTTTATATATATATATATATATATATATATATATATATATATATACATATATACACTATACAGTCATCAAATTCTAAAGAAAAAAAACATCACACAAACCTGCATCTCAATAAACTGTCATTTATCTAGGATAATTCCACCAATTAGCGCGGTTTCAAACATTAACATTTATTATCATAATTGCAAATTCTAAAAGTATCTTTAGAGAAATTAATAACCACCCTAGACATAAATTCACTGTACGTGGACAACTTCAGTTGTTAAAAGAATAGCTCATTAAAATAATTCCAAATTTTTTGAACAAGAAATAAATAAATGGAAAATTTTTGCATCACCATTTTATTATTTTACCAGAAGTGTAGAAAGTAGAGTCTATATTACTGACCTTTCCAGGCAGTTATCTCTGCAAAGATTGGTTGTTATGTAAAAATAAAAAAAAGTTGAGAGCAATGATGAGGTAAATTTAAGTGTCGAATGTATTACTTAGTTCTCATGTTAAAATGATTATTAAATACACACACGGTATCTCCCTCTGAGCTAAGAATCTCTATATTAAATATTTCTCAATATATTAAAACAAGAAAGATCAATCATGCTTAAAGCATTGATTATGAAACACTTTCCAACTTCAATGCAATTTTATTTAAACAGGTCTAAAATGCAATACATTCCTCTGTAATATTTTGAAACTTGTCACAATACTGCATTAATTTAATATATTTGAAAACTTTAACCTTCATCGAATAAAGTGAACTTCATTCAAATGACGGCATTGAAATATAAATTGCCGGGTTTAAACATCTCTAAAATGTTATACATTCCTCGGTAATAGTTTTAGAATTATCATAATGCTACGATAAATTATTATATTTGAAAACATCATCGAAAACAACTGAAATTAATTCAAATGACGTCATAGAAAAAATAACACGCCTGGATCTCTCTATAAAAACAGGATTTCATTCACAACTTTCTCCCATTCATTTCATTCATCACAATACTATAATAATTTATTTTATTTAAACATTTTATTTAAGACCATGGAGCTACAAATAATTAAACTCTATGCTTAAAACTTCATCGAAAAAAATCGTCCTTCTCTTTATAAAATCAATTAATATTTCATGTATATCAGCCATGCAGACTCCATGGACTAAATTATTTTGTGTTAAAAAATACAGGAATTCTAATACAACTCATTCTACATATTTTGCTGTTTACATTTTACATAGGTGAAAAATAGGCTTAGTTGTAGAAATAATCAAATTTAGACGAGCATTTAAACTCAAATATATTGTCATTGCGTTGTTTCAGTATGTAGATGCACAGAATTTAAGCAAAAATAAAGTAGTTTTAGGACGGATACAACACTCAATATGAATTAAAAAGAACTTAAAAAAATCACGATTTTGAAACAAGTTGGATGCCATATATCATTTTGAAATGGGTCCTGTGATCGTTTCATATCATGGTCACGTGATCGTTTCATATAAGAGGTGTAATTATTATTTTAATATTTTTATTTAAAAAACTACTGAATATATTTCGCTGAATTTTTTTATATATGTTTTATGGAACAATTTGAATATTACCTAAAATTTTCGAAGCAATTTGTGAATTTTAAATCCGCTTAAAAAATGTTTGAAAAATTAGGTCCCGTAGGGCTCAATGTATTTCATTTTTTCGACCCGGGTTCAATCCAAAACTAATTGGGTAATATTGTTCATTTATATTCCCATAGGTTCTACAGACCGTCTGAACAACATACTGAAATTTCATTTTGATTAAGTCATTCTTACGGCAGTTATCGTGCTAACGGACAGACAGACAGACAGCCAGACAGATAGAATGAAGCAAAGTCATAAACACTTTGCAACTTTGTTGTAAAGTGTTAAAAACAAGCTGCACTCATCGCCGCCGTCTCCTCTGCCCTTGACAAAATCGGTTAAAAATTTTTCCTATCAAGGCTAGTGTCAGACCTATTAGTATCAAAATATTAGAAATTTTATTCTGTATGATGGTTTAGAATTTTGCGCCATGTGTTGTCTCCTATTTGGGCTACACTGGGTTTAAAATTTCTAATTTTTTCACAATTTTAAAGGGAACTCTTGCTTTCATTTATCTTCAAAATCTAATCTTTCTGTGGTGAAAATGCTGTTACCATTTCAAAAGAAGTAATATTTAAATTATTTAACTTTCATTGTTAAAAAAGCTGTGGAGATTTCAAATGATGCAATGTTTAAAACATCTGATGTGGGCAGCACATGACTTTCCTTATATAATGCAATGAATTTACTACTTTTGCAGTAAAAAATGTTATTCTTATAGTAGATACTTATATTCTTTCCAAGATATTGAATTTTCTTCAATTAGTCGTAATTTTCATTGATTAAGCGTCATTTTTATCCATTTGGCGAGATTTTTGTTAATTTGGCAACAATTAAAAATGTCGCCAAGTTAGCGACATTCTACCAAATTCGTCACCAAAATCTCACCAAGCGTTATGGACGGAGAAATAAGTTATTCTTACAGCAGATAAATGACTATTGGCGTTCAAATACAAAAATATTACTCAAAGCATCTTTTTTCATTTATGGAATGAGCTAGACCCACGACATTATCGCATGGTATTACATATGAAAAGTGAACATGCTTCTCAATAGGAAATACATTTTTTTTTATTTTATATAACTTTTTGATAATTTTTTTGAAAAATGTGCAATATCTCGAGAACGGTTCATGTTAGCGTTCTAAAATTTATGTCAATCGTTTTCTAATGAAAAATTGCATAAGAAATGCTTATTTGCGTAACTTTATTCCAGGTTCTGATTTCTTGACGATTTTTTCAAAATTTCACTCGAAAATTTAGATGGGTTCTGAACATTCGATTGCGTATAAAAACTATAGGCTTCCAGTGTTTACGAATTGTAATTTTTGTACCACATTTTGTTCGATTCGGTCCATTCGTTCGTCAGTTATCGTCTCCACAGACTCACTGACACACACACACACATACTTTCACACACACACACAGACATCACTTAAAAATTTTTGATTCGTGATCAGGGATGCTTGAAACGTGCTCTCCCGTCGAAAACTCGAATTCGAATTTTCGACCCCGTCACAATACTTTCCTTATACATTATTGTATATAAGGAAAGTAATAATTTAAACAATTAAAAATAAATGTATTATTCATAGATCGATAATTAAAGCTATCGGTGAAGCTATCGATTGAATATTGAATCTATCGTTGTAAATATGCAACTTTTAGTTACATATTTATACTTCCCGGTTAATGGTGAGAGAGCTCTCGAAGATAGATTAGAGAAGGTTCGGAAAGCACCAAACAAGGGACGGAACACCAACGGCCTTATTGCGCCTGAGTAGCAGCTGGAACTAAAGCACACGCGAAGCTCTCGCGAACACTTTAGTTCTACCAGCTTAGTTAGTGATCAGCAGAGAACCCTGCTTAGGTTAATGAACTGCAAAAATGCATCAAAGAAAATGTCTGCTCAGGTCTGCAAGGTTCGGTGTCTGGTCGGATAGTGAACCTTGTTTAGGTTAGATATCATCTGGTAGGTGAGGTCCAACCTGCTTATGTCAGGCCCCACCTGTTTATTTTAGATCTCAGGTGCTTAGGTCAGGTATCTTCTGCTTATGTTTCTGAGCGGCAGCGACCAAGGTATGAAGTTCCAGAGCTCCGGGATCTAGCGAGCGTATACAAGCAGGGCTCACTGGGCAGTCGTGTGCGCCGGACGGATTAAAGAGCTCGCTAAAACGAGCTAAGGGGGGCTGAGTATGCCAGCGAATAAGGGACGAAACCCCAGTAGGCCAATTAACGACAACTTTAATTGGCATCAATCAAAGGTCAGGGTATCACCGCCTCAATTAATCCTCAATAATCCACTGTCTCATTGATCTCAAATAGACCACATTTAAGCATCATTTTTCATCTCAGTGATCTCAAATAAACCGCAAGTAAACATCAACAATCCACTATCTGTCTCAGTGGTGACCTCAATTAGAATGCCATTAATAACCAGCTATCAACTGCATCTAACCAGAAGATTAAAAATCTGATGTGGGCAACACATGACTTTCTTATATAACGTAATGAATTTACTACATTTACAGTAAAAAAAATAGGTTTTTCTTATAGTTGATACTAATATTCTTTCCAAGATATTGAATTTTTGACAATTAGTCGTCATTTTCATTGATTTAGCGTCATTTTTATGCATTTGGCAAGATTTTCGTTAATTTGGCAACATTTAAAAAAATCGCCAAGTTGGCGACATTCCGCCAAATTCGTCGCCAAAATCTCGCCAAGCGTTATGGACGAAGAAATAAGTTATTCTTACAGCAGACAAATGACTATTGTCGTTCAAATACAAACGTATTACTCAAAGTATCTTTTTTCATGACTGGAACGAGCTAGATCCACTAGAATGATGTCACCCAATTTATCGTATGGTATTACATATGAAAAGTGAACATGTTTCTCAAAAGGAAATATTTTTTCTTTATTTTATGTGACTTTTTGATAATTTTTTTTAAAAATGTGCAATATCTCGAGAACGGTTCGTGTTAGCGTTCTAAAATTTATGCCAATCGTTTTCTAATGAAAAATTACATAAGAAATGTCTATTTGCGTGACTTTATTAGTGGGTTTGATTTTTTGACGATTTTCTCAAAATTTCATTCGAAAATTTAGGGTGGTTCTTAACATTCGATTTCGAATAAAAACAATAGGCTTCCAGTGTTGACGGATTGTGATTTTTGTACCAAATTTGGTTCCAATCGGTCCATTCGTTCGTCAGTTATCGTCTCCACAGGCTCACTGACACACACACACACACACACACACACACACACAGACATCACTTCAAATATGTTTGATTCGTGATCAGGCATGCTTGAAACGTGCTCTCCCGTCGAAAACTCGAATTGGAATTTTCGACCCCGTCACAATACTTTCCTTATACATTATGTATATAAGGAAAGTAAAAATGGTCAGTCGCCATTGTACGGGATTCATTTTTTACCCAGAATTTGGGCAACATACAGGCAGTCGAAGTTATATCGATTGACCTATTAATAAGACATTATTATCTTCTATATTGTTTAAGTGGACCAACTATTTATTATATATTGAGAGATGATTATTATCAAAAGATGATTATTGGGAGATGATTTTCTATCGATTAATTGCATTAACTGCTTTAATGACTCAAATATAACAAGAAATAAAGTAATTTAAAAATGGGACCAAATTATTATACGAAAGCACCAAAAATCTTAATGTATTGTAATAATTATTCACATATTTGTTTTGAATAACATACATGGTTTTTTTCAAGACGATGCACACCGTTTTAGATAATGCATTCAACATTTTGAAATTGTAAATTCTAAACGGAATACATTTGTTAAAATGTATTTTAGAATTGACTTCATTGAACTAGATTCCATGCACCACATTATGTCTCACATTATAAATGAATATCAGAAGAGGAATTTGCTCAACTATTCAACCAGTGTGTTAATTAATGTAATAATTTTGTGCATGGCCCACAGTCGTCAATACTAATTTCCATAATAATTCATCGTTGAATACAGTTTTGGGTTCGCATTTTATGCGCAATTTATGCAATTAACAATTAGTACAGATCTAAAGAACATACAGCTATTTAAAATAATATATAGAATGATTAGATGCCGTATTATATTTAGCAATTTAAAACATCACTAATTGCATACTATAACATTTAAAACATCACTAATTGCATACAATAACATTTAAAACATCACTAACTGCATACTATAACATTTACCACATATTCTTATACTAGCTGTATACTCTTTCTTCATATGGAATATGTAATTCAAAGAAACTTTATTCATAATTCGTGGTGAACTTTTAATATTTAAAGTCTTTATTTTAGAAGATTTATACTAATTAGCCGAATACCCGTTGGAATTCAACGGTCTCACAATAAGGAACCTCCGAAAAACATGCATTTTTGAATAATTCGTTTTTGCCAGTGGTCCTTTTCAAACTGTTCACCCGTGCGCCAAATTTGTACGTTTTTAGAGGGTGTTCTTCTCATTTATTTGAAAAATCGAACATTCTGGTGCGCAAAACCCCCTTAAGTAGAGAATACTGGAAAACTGAAAGCGCACTTTCTTCTTTTCGAACTATCTTCCATGCACCAAATTCAAACACTCGATTTATTTCTATTTTATCCTTTCAACTTTCGTGAGTTTTTCACTGGACCCCCCTCCCCCCCAATGAATATTTTTGAAAAACTCTATTGTCAGATGGTTGGGTCTATTTATTGTCAGATGGTTGGTTCATATATACCAAATATCAAGCCTCTATCACATTTGAAAGTAGGCTTTCCTCATTTATTCGGAAGATCGATATTCTGGTGTGTAGAACCCCCTAAAGTGGAAAATATTGGAAAACTGAAATTGTACACTGTCTTCCTTTTAAACTATCTACTTATACAGCAAATGTGAAGCCTCTATCTCATCCCGAAACTTACTTTCTTATTATTTCACCTATCAAATTATTCAATATTATTTCACCTATTTCTTTGCGGAGCATTCACTTAAATCAACATTTTTTAAAATGTCTATTCTTCTTGGGTTTTTAATCGGATGATTATCCCATACACCAAATATAAAACCTTGCTCTTATTTTAAAGGAAGAGTTTACTAATTTATTCGCAAAATCTAACATTTTGGTATGCGGCACTTCCTAAAGTAGAAAATATTGGAAAACTGAATTTGCACACTTTCCTCCTTTCTAACTATCTTCCCCTACACCAAATTCGAAATCTTTATCCGCGAAGCATACTTTTTCTATCATTTCATCTTTCGAATGTTTTGTGTGTAATATCCACCACTTTAAAAGAACATTTCTTGAAAATATTCTTCTTCTTGGGTTTCTTATTAGATGATTGGCCCATTTATTATATATCAAACCTCAGTCAAATTTCAAAGAAGACGTTTCTCATTTATTCAAAAAATCGAATATTTTGGTGCACGGTACTCCTTGACGTAGAGAATATTAAAAGCTGAAATTACATGCTTTCTTCCTTTCGAACTATCAACCAATACACTAAATTTGAAATCTATATCTCTTCCCAAAGCATGCTTTCTTAACATTTCACCTTTCGAAAATTTCTCTGAGGAGCAGCAACTGAATATTTTTTTAAACGTTGTTCTTCTTAGGCGTTTTTGTCATACGATTAGCCCATATAATAAATTTCAAGCTTCTATTACATTTAAAAAGAGGCGTTTCTCATTTATTAGGCAAATCGAATATTTTGGTGTACGGCACCCCCTAGAGTAGCAAATCTGAAAAATCTGAAATAGCATACTTTCTTCCGTTTGAACGATTTACTCGTACACAAAATTTGAAAGTCCTATCTCATTGCAAAGTATTCTTTTCTGCGATTTTACTTTTCGAACGTTTTGGTATGGAACACACCCTTTACAGAACATTTCGAAAAATTATATTTTTTGGAAGTTTTATCGAACGATCGATCCCTGTACCAAATTGCAAGTGTCTATCTATTCGGGAAGTGCCTAAAAAGGCGTGGCATACAGATGGACAGACAGACAGACGGTCACTTGGCATTTAGTATATATAGATTCTAAAAAAAAAAAATGAAAGTAATGCGGTCTCCCGTGCTGAGGTAATATACAGGCAGACGAAAGCATGACTTGCAATGTTATTTAAATAAACAATAATAACTTTACAATTAAACAATATATTCTCTGTAGAATGCGTTTCTGGTGTTCGTATTAAGGACAGAGATACAGATAGTTCATTAATGGCTTTTGAGCAGATAATATACAGTTGGCCATGCAAAAAGTAGCAGATACTTAGGTCTATACCCACAGTAAGGAATGTTTGGTTCTACTGGCCGCCTTTACTTAAAATGCTTATATAATTTTAAAGGGACAAGCACAAACAGCAATCTGGTTACGTTATCATATTTTGAAATGCGTTTATTGCAGAAAGGTTTAAACAAGAAAGATCAATCATGCTTAAAGCATTGATTATGAAACACTTTCCAACTTCAATGAAATTTTATTTGAGCATATCTAAAATGCAATACATTCCTCGGTAATATTTTAAAACTTATCACAATACTATATTAATTTATTATATTTGAAAACTTAAACCTTCGTCGAAAAAAATGAACTTCATTCAAATGACGGCATTGAAATATAAATTGCCTGGTTTAAGCATCTCTAAAATGCGATACATTCTACGGTAATAATTTGAGAATTATCATAATACTACGATAATTTATTATATTTGAAAACTTCATCGAAAACAACTGAAATTCATTCAAATGACGTCATAGAAAAAATAACACGCCTGGCTCTCTCTATAAAAGCAGCATTTCATTCATAACAATTTCCCATTCATTTCATTCATTATAATACTATAATAATTTATTTTATTTAAAAATTAAGACCATGGAGCTACAAGTAATTAAACTCTATGCTTAAAACCTCATAGAAAAAAATCGCCCTTCTCTTTGTAAAATCAATGAATGTTTCATTCATAACAGCCATGAAGACTTCATGAGCTAAATAATTTTGTGTTAAAGAAGTTCAGCAATTCTAATACAACTCATTCTACATATTTTGCTGTTTACATTTTACATAAATGAAAAATAGGCTTCGTTGTAGAAATAATCAAATTTGGAAGAGCATTTAAACTCAAATATATTGTCATTGCGTTGTTTCAGTATGTGGATGCACAGAATTTAAGCAAAATTAAAGTGTTTTTAGGACGGATACAACACTCAATATGAACTAAAAAGAACTTTAAAAATCACGATTTTGAGACAAGATGGATGCCATATATCTTTTTGAAGTGGGTCACGTGATCTTTTCACATCATGATCACGTGATCGCTTCATATAACAGGTGTAATTATTATTTTAATTTTTATTTAAAAAACTACTGAATATATTTCGCTCATTTTTTTTATATATTTTATGGAACTATTTGAATATTACCTAAAATTTTTAAAGCAATTTGTGAATTTTAAATCCGCTTAAAAAATGTTTGAAAAATTAGGTACCATAGGGCTCAATGTATTTCAGTTTTTCAACCCGGGATCAACCCAAAACTAATTGGGTGATATTATTCATTTATATTCCCATAGGTCCTACAGACCGTCTGAACAACATACTAAAATTTCATTTTGATTAAGTCATTTTTACGGCAGTTATCGTGCTAACGGACATACAGATAGACAGACAGGCAGACATAATGAACAAAGTCATAAACACTTTTCAACTTTGTTGTAAAGTGTTAAAAAATAGTTTCGAATCTATACTGACACATTAAAAATAAATAAGAAAATGGAGAAAACGGCAGGTCATAGTTCTGAATGTGAAATTTCCGTCAATAAGGAATGTGACTACCTCTTACACTGATGAGATTAAATACTCAATGAGGTCTGAAGGCAGTAATCGCCACTATTTTATGAGATACGTCGGGACTCTTGGATAGTGTTTGGAAGGGTTTATCGAAAGCAACAGCTGGCTATCCAAGAACATCCGGGGAATACGCGAGATACTCCATTCGCTGAATTCCCTCTGTCATCAGGCAATTGCTTACTATACAAGTTCTATGTGGCCGGGCATTGCCGTCTATAAAAATAAACTCAGAATCTATTGCACCCGTATAAGGTCGAATATAGTGACCAATGATTTTATCGCGATATCTTTGGTCAGTTACAGTATCGTTGAAAAAGAAATGGAAGTCAGTACATCCGCCGAAGGAAATCCCAGCCCATACAAGGAGACCACCACCAGATAATGAGTTGCGCTGGGTGACGTTAATCGCTTGATACCGTGTACCGGCCACTCTCCACATAAAAATCCGTCGATTGTCCGGCTACAAAAGAAATCTGGACATCGGTGAATAGAACATTACTCCAATCGTCTCGTCTATGGTCCAACTGACGTGTTCCCGACACCATTGGAAACAGGCTTGTTCTGTGCCTCGCAGACAATGGAACACAAATGTTTGGCGTCCGTGCATAAAAGCCATTTGCATGCAACTTCCTTCTCATAGTTGTAAAGGATACAGGCCTACCTTTAGCTGTAGCGAGGCTAGAAAGAAGGTATTGTTGCTTTCCTGTTGCGTCTGACCAATAACGCTAAGTAGTGGTTGTGGTGCGGTGGATTTTACACATAAATACAATAAATATTAAACACTTAAATACATTACCGATACTCACCAAATAGTTCCACCAGGCTCACGCGCGTTAAAGTATAGTGGGGTCCGATTGGACCTAAGTACATTGCGTTTGCTGAAACAATTAATCACTCCCTTTTTTGTGGCCACTTAACAATTTATTTACAAAACACATGAAATCTCAATTCAAACCTTAAATACAAAATACACAATTACAAATGAGTTCCCAATTTACCTAAGCTTGACCTCAGGGTGCACAGTTTATTTTGCATTAATTTGCATATTTATCTTATTTATCATCCAAACTTGTAATTAATCACTTTTGTTGAGAAAACAATATATATATATATTCAATTTTGCAAATCTCCCATTTAGCATAACCTTGCCCTTACACTATTGGCTCACACAAATTAAGCTTAAACATTCATATACACATTTTAAAATCAATATATAATTCTCATACCTTCATTACATACGAACTCCACTGAGTGCTGTAGCTGACCTCTGCACGTTGAAATGGGTGGCACGCTTAATTGAAGTTTGGTTCATTTATTTGAATAGTTCATGGAAAACACTACCAGTCTGAGAAAACACGGTTGCGTATCTTCAGGTGACGAAAACTTTTGCCAAGTATTATTTTGGAGATGGGCACACTGTCCACTTTCCTTCTCCTCCTCTTAACGTCGGCTTTATCCCAGTGGATCTTGTGAGATCTACGTACAGGCCTTTGCCTAAAGAGTGGAGATCAGGTACTTTATTTGTAGAGATTGGCTGCTGCTTAGGAGCCCTGGATTGATGCTCCGCAAATATTCCGTGCACACAGTATTACAGTTACCACGGCTTAAATGCAGCTAAAGGAGCAAGGTCCTACACCTCGCCGTTTTGGTGGTAGAGCTGTGTGTACTGCAACCAATTAAAAACATGACGACATTCTTCCATTTTCTGGTCGCCACCGCCCGAAGAAAATGCGCCCTCGCGCTGAGTTAGGCTCGGCTCGTCTTGGCTACGAGTCGCCTTCTTTACCGGACTCACTACGTCGGCTCCTCGGCAAATGCATTGCCGCCCGAGATAGGGACAGCGGATGCCGGGTCAGAGATGCATCAAAATGCATGCCGGATCGGACTTCACAAAACCACAAGTGCCAAGCACCTGGAGTGCTCTCTACTCGAGCTCAGAAAAGCAACTGACGATTTTTTTACATTTCTAAAAACTTCAGAATTTTAAAACAAGGGGAACGACACAAATACAGGGAGGAAGTCCCCCACTTCCCATTCGCTGCTTCCCAAAACGCAATAAAAAGGCGGTCCAAAAATGCTTCACACTATTGGTTTTTGAAGCGACGCTCATTTTTTATGCGCTCCACTCAAACACAAGAACCAGAGGGCTTCCTCGACAACCGGGTGGTACCAAGGACGTACCCCGACGCGAGCCACACCTGACAGGGCTATAAATTTTCAAAGATTTGTGGCTCAACTTTGACGTTTATGCTGCAATTAATTCTCCGAATATTTACAATCCATGTCAGTGAGCACACAACCCAACGTCGCCACAAATCCCAATTCCGTCTGTGCAAAGGCCTAGCTATAAACATAAATCACAAACATTGTATACATTTCACTTACATTACATCTTCCCTTTTTTCCCAGGGTTGCGTATCAAAATATGTGATTATCATATCACAGTGGTCATCGAAAGCTGATGCAACTCGAGGCCGACCTGAGCCTGGCCATCTGCTTACTGTTTCGCTAGTTTAGAATTGGGTCTATAAGCGTGAAATCGCAGAATGCTGGACTCTGAAGAATTCACCAATCTCTCCATTAGATTGGCCGGATTCTAACCTCCCAACTCCTCTACATCGCTGACCATCATCAATTGATTGAAGTTTCATTAACTGATCTTCGTGTCGTTTTGTTGTCTCCCACGAACCGTAACACACACCGTTGAAAATCATTTTGTTGCTTTAAGTCCTAGGACGAGTTGGCTGGCCTGGGCTTTCGACACACCGTTGAAGTGTGCTCACATCATGACCCTATAGTTCGGCGATCCTTCGAGGACTCATTCCACCCTCACGTAAAACAATGATTTGTTGCAGTTCCGTTAACGACAACTGAACGTATGCAGTACGTCGATGTATTCTTGGCATATTGTGATGAATTTAACAACCTGAAACCAATGACGCTACAATTTAACTGTGATATCGCTCCTCCTTGACCTGACGTTTTTATATTGCTCGGCAAGGTGTTACGTCAGTATGCGTAACGAAACTGTGATCATTTGCAAATCTCGCCTTCCTGTTTTCATTACCTGATTTAAATAAAGCTACACCTACAACTTTACGGTGTTGCGATTTCTGTTGTGGGCAGTGCATATACACAGCTTATAATTTACATTTGGTCCAAATAGCGTCAGCGGTTTCTGATAATATGAAGAGTTACCAATATTGACAAAATCACGTTTCATAGCTAAACTATATACATTTTTCGATTTTTTTCTGTTCACGTTTTGACATCATATGTGAAAGATGTTTCCATGTTTTCATTGCGTTCACATCTAGATAATATACTCGTAAGAAGTATGTTCCTTAAATTTGGCCCAAATTGCTTCCTCTGTTTTTTTTTTTTTTTAGATTACGAGGGTCAAACGATTTTATCAAAATTTCTTTTTATGATTAAACTACGTACAATGTACATAGATGTTCGATCTTTTGTCTGCGTGCACATCTGCAAAAAATACTGAACTTGCTACGCCGACGTTATCCGAACCGTTTCATTGGTTTTATAGATTACGGTGAAACAGCGATTTAGCACACTCTAACACACTTACCCCCACACACAGACCGACAAGCGTCATTTATTACATCTAGGGAACATACCGATGTATTTACTGGGAACTTAACATTTTAGTTAATTAAGATCACCATTCTTTTCTTGGGATATATCGATTAAAGTAAAAATGTTGCTCAATCTACTGCTAAAAGCATATCTTTCAAGTAAAATGGTACAAGTTACAATCACTCTCATTATACTTTGCTCTAGTTCTCTTCACGCGAGAAAAGTAAAAATGCTAATTAAAGAAAAACTTCATGGGTGAATTTATTATTATGATGAGATCTCAATCCTTTATCAGGCATTCCAAGATAAATTATCCTCACGTTCAATAGTAAATGGTTATGAGTAATCAACTTTTTTCCCCATGAAATTCGAAGTTTTAACAATAAACTGATTTTTGTTGATATATTACTTTACCTATAAGGATAAAGTAATATTTCATATGCCTATCATCTGCATTTTTCTATCTTGAACGCACAATAAATTTTTCTCTTAGAATTTCGTCCAACAAAAGAAACTTCAGAAGCATAAGCCATCTTTTACTTTAAAGAGGAAAATATTTTACCTCTTGATGGCGAGTTAATAAATAATTTCTTCAAGAAATAATTAATGCTTATTTTTTTTTTGCATATTTTATGATTCGAGGCGTAATTATCAAGTATGTCATCAATCAAACTAAAATTGATTGACTTGAACTGAATTGATTTATGATGTTGTTCATTCAATTCTCGTTAGCCACGTTACGAGCCGCATCATACTGAAATTTCAGTAAAACACTAATAAATTTTATTGCTTCTGCTGAAATTTAGCTTTTTAATCTTCACAAAATGTATCTAAATGCGTGTTTCAGTAGAGAAAATATTAGTTCCTAAATTTTATTTATTTGCGAAATCGCTTATAAGAGCAAATCATAGTTAAATTTATTAAAGGGAAATGTGTATTACAAAGAAAAATATTACTTGTGTAAGGTACCATGCCGAATTGTCGAAATTAAATAATTACCACCTTTTTGGCACAATCGTACGTAACGTATGACGTCATACACTGAAAATACCATGTACATCATAATTGACTGGTCATTTTCCATTTGTCTACAAATATTTGGGTGCCGATAAACTGCACAGGTACCGAAAAATATTTATAAAATATTGTTTGAAATGGGCAACAGAAGTTTCAAAACTCATTTCATTAGCACTTAAAGTACATCCAATTAACATAACTACTTAATGATAAAAAATGAGAAAAAATATCTTCGAATAATAAACTATCACTTTTCTAATACTTCTTTAACATTTACAACTAATATTGAACTGAATGTGTTAGCAGATAAATATAAATATTTATGAATTATTAGCAGAGCATTTTTCGGAATATGAAACTTTAAGAGTAAAACCATATTTACTACTTCTTAAAAATAAAAATGTTCCTGTTCACAAAAAAAAAAAACAATCACTTTCTAACTTTTCAAAGATTAAACAGAACATCCACAATTTTATGATCACATTTTTAAAGGTATATAAAATTTTATGTGTCATAAAAGAATGCACTTTAAATTCCGATTAGTTAACTCAACATGTAAAGTGTATATTTTTTTTAATTTCTTTTAAACAGATAATTAATAAAAGTTTCTATTTAGAAAGGCATACTTTATATAAAGTGCACATAAAATATACTACTGTGCAGCAAATTTGCAACACAAAGATAGACATGAGATAGATAATAAGATGGGATTTATTTAGCAAATTAATGACGACATGAAATATGATCGGTCAGTACACTGCTGTAGGTATTATGGAGCACACAATATTCCGTATTGACAACATTCCGTGAGATGACATAATTGAAGATGCGCCGTATGTGTTGGTTGTATGTACAGGTACACCTAGGCCGCATGGATCGCCTTAGAGGATTAGAGCTATAATTGGTGCTTTATGTGGTATGCTTTATCATACAGCCAAATCATATAGAAGACTCACCCAGAAGTTTAGAGTAGCTTGTTGAACGACTGGTTCAATCCTTGGTATAATATCATACGTCAGACACTTAGAACATGTGACGCATTTCCCACTTATGGTCAAGTGTTGTCTTGCAACAAGACAACGGCTGGCTCATAAGTCACTCTTACCTTATTAATAGTCTTCTAAATTGTTTTTACAACCGATCCTGAATAACAGATGTTTCAAAGAAAATGTAAGTTTTTGGATCGAAATTGAGCAATTCCAAAACAACACGTGGAAATTCCTAGTAAGCCCCTTAACCTGCTCTGTAATTTGATGCTGAATCCATATCAGTCATTATCTAAGTTATCTATAATCAGTCCTAAGAGGAATTATTTCAATCGGAAGTGATAAAAAAACCCGGAAGTAAAAATCCTTAGTAAATCATCCAAGATTCTTTAAAATTGTATAAAAAATCCATATTAGTTATCATCTAAGCACTATCGTTAGCCAATCTTGAGAAACATCTGTTTCAAATAAAAGGAAAAACATGTTGAACCGGAAATGGAAAAAGAAAGAAACGGAAGTTGAGATCCTTAGTGGCTGCCCCGTCTCAGGTTCCCCTCCGGAATTGTGTGCTAAAACCATAATATTCATCATATAAACTCTATAGCAGATCCTCAAAAAAAGATATTTGAAGAAAGTTATTTTAGTAAAATCAATAGTATGACAAAATCCCACCCCCCTTAAACGGAAATATCTTAATGCGGCATTATGAAATCACTTATTAAATATTGCGACCAAAAGAATATTTTTAAGTTTCATAATATATAGAGTTAATCATGATAATCCTCATCATTATCATTATCTGAGCCAAGGTGCACTGAAGAATAAAATTATTTTGACCATCAATCCATTTTATTAAAAGTAGCTATCCAGCTGGCATGATATTGAGAGGTTTAAATGCTGAATCGGTATAACAAGGAAAAGCTGGAGGCATACAAAAACTAATTACATTGCTCAAGAAATAATAGGTATAAAACTTAGGCGCCCATAGGGAGAACAAGTGCCCTGGACGTTTAAGGCCACAATTCAGACATCAAACTAGTTTATTGTATACGTCTTATCCTTGAGTTTACCCCTCCCCTGAGAAAGATTTTATGCGAACCCATGGTAAAAGACGTTACATGGGGGATCTTTGACATGGGGTGTTTTAAGCGCTCGAAGCAATGGGGCGAACATTTTCAAAACGGCTTCACTTATGATTTATTAGAGAGCAGAAATTATTAGAGTCATCATCAGTTGAAAAACTGGGTATGAGTACAAGGCGTGTGGTCATCAACGACTTCTGAGTGTCCAAACTGAGGGACAGTTGACAGTCTTGTTCCCTCAGAATTTCAACATTTAATAAAATAGCAGGTAATCTGAATCAGGTATCGCCAGATATCCCCTACCGTGCAGTTTGGCTCATATTACACCATAAAGGCTGTAGAAGTAGAAGCACCAAGAGGTCATAATAATTTACATTTTCCTTGTGAACTATGCAATGTAGTAAAATTTATTTTCCTTGATTGTATTTATTAATTATAGTTTATTAGCAATAATTGCTACAATAGTTAGTGGTAAAATGTGGCTAACCACTATGAATAACTTCCTACGCATTATTCCATGACATTGTAAAGCATAGATTATTTTAAAAATTTTATATTTTAGAATAATTTTCCCCGGGCAGCAAACAACATGAATGGACAAGTTTCATCACTGCTTGCCATTAGCGAACAATCGTTAACTATAAACAAAGAAACCATAATTCAATTTGTTATGCAAATAAGATGATAAAATACGAAGACCTATCCAGAAACAAATGGATTTCTTTTGTCTGTGCGAGTTACCAGGAGATTCTTCAGCAACGATATTATCACCAATTGATAAACTATTGCAGTAACGGGGTCACCTATTGTCGCAAACGAGAAATAAGATCAGAAATAGTATAGAAATAAGAAAATATGGACAAAAAAGTGATTTAGGATAAAAATAAGACAAATTAAGCATGGCCATGTCATAATTTAGAGAAATAACAAACATGTCATAAAATATCATTAACCGGATTGCTGGAAAGTTTATTTACTTTTGAATAATAGAGGCAGAAAGAAAATAAAACTAATGGTTTGTCATGCAACAGATATTAAACAGTAATAAAAAATAAATTTATTGATTTTTACATGATTTTTATGTTCTTTATAACGAAGCCTCAAAACTTATTTTGACCTATACGTATTCGGTAGACTATACAGGATGTCCCAAAAATATTGAAACGGGCTCCCTTTCGGGACGATTGGCACGCCCGCGTGTCGGCTGCGAACTTGCATTCAAGGACGGACGGCACGCACTCGTGACGGAGGAAACTTTACGGTAAACGGAGAGTGGCACGCATGCGTGCCTTCACGTGGAACGTTTTAATTTGTCTACTAGATGGCGTAAAATGTCCATGGAACTAACTTCAATGTATTTTGCAGATGCATGACCTTGTAATAAGGAGGATCTAATGAATTATTTCTCCATTTGGAGCGGTAAAACATGATTTTGTAATATAAACAGACAGAGCAATACCCGCAGCATCAACAATTTTATAATTGAGTTTCGGGTTTTGTTTTTATTTCAGCGTTATGATTTCGTTGATGAATCATAAGAATATAAGAGAGTATTTTTTTTGGGGGGGGGGGTTAGAGGCAGTGAAATTATTCGTTTATTTTGGATAAAGGAATGAGAGCAACTTACGAGTATTTTGTTTTCAGATTTGTATGAAAAATATACATCAAATAGAAAATAAATATTTCTTTATTCCTGAAAAAAGTAGATTTCAGTGTTGAATAGGTGATATTTAGTGCATTTTTTCGAGAGTTAGGTTTAGCGCAAAAAATTTGCCGTTCTTTGGGAACAGTTCGGAAGCGAAGCGCTCCGTCTTTTGGGCCGCGGCAGCTCCCGAATTCCGCCGTCGCCAAAGGGTTAATTCTTTAGCTGTTGGAGATAAGTGGGCAATGTAAATTGCAAAAATGTTGAAAGTAAGCCCCTTACCCTCAAGACTACGTTAATGAAATAGCCCTCCCATTAACTTTCAAAAAGTTACTCTTTTTAAATTTTTATACGACCCCCTTAGGCAAATTCGGTCTATCAGAATTTTTTTTTTATTTTTAATGCTGCAAGATCATTAAAAAAACGCATACCTGTATCTTTAAAATTGAGCGAGTTATATTTAATTGCAAATTGAACATTGTGAATGGGGACCCTATATCAAATTGGAAATGTAAATTTGTGACATATCATAAAAAGATAAAACTGAATGATAATACATAGGAGACATTATTGCGAATTCCGCGTAGGCTCACGATGCAATCACGGATTATTAAGTACTTTTCACATTGATACATGCCATTTTTAATTTGAAACAATTAAAATAAATAAGTAAACAAATGCAAGTATGTATTTCATTTTGTTTTGAAATTTAACGTAATTTTTCAAAACGAAGAATAGAACTCACAGACGATTTTTTCTTGCCTTTAACTCTAATTTAGCCTTTTCAAATGTGTAGAGTAAAATTATTTAAAAAAACTGAAGAATGAAATGCAGACGATTTATTTTTTAATTTACGTATTTATTCCCAGTATTATTTCTATTCAATGCAACTAAACTTTTTTTAATATTATACAAAATAAAGAGGATTAGAAATCATTTAGTGAATCGTCAACATGTTTAGTTCTGAATTGCCGAATTAAGAACACATAACTGGTTGTGCATTATGGTACTTTTAACAAATAACAAGCTTTTCGAATTAACAATGATTTATGCTCTGTGTATAAATCATAAAAATACTGCAGAGACTGCTCGGGATTTTAGACGGCGATATCCAAACTTGCCTAAAATTTCATGTACATTTGTTTATCGGATGATGAAGAGATTAAGAACTACCGGTTCATTTCATCCAAGACCTGGCCCCGGAAGAAATCGTTTGTACCTGGAGAACCATGAAGCTGATATCATCGTATATTTTTCTTTCAACCCACGAACAAGCATTCGAAAAGCAAGCGAATATTTGGGGCTACCTAGGATGTCTATTGCTAGAACACTTGGAAAATTCCATTGGCATCCATTTTGTATTCATGGAATTCAAGCACTTCATCCCTTTGATTTTGACCGGCATGTAGCATTCTGCAACTGATTGTTAATCCAACTAGACATCAATTCGAACTTTGTTAAGAACATCCTGTGCACTGATGAATGTTTGTTTGAAGATGGAGCAATCAATACTCACAACGATCATTATTGGGATAATACCATTTTTTGTCCGTGAAATACATCACCAAAGAAAGATTTCTGTGTCTGTATGGTGCGGAATTTGGAATTGAAAACTGATTGGTCTTGTGTTTCATGAAGGAACTCTTACAGCTGAAAAATACATGCAGCTTATTTTAAACGGTACTGTAACGGATTTTATGGAGACGACAACATTATCGCTTCTACAAAACATGTATTATCATCAAGATGGTGCGCCTGCACACCAGGCTATAATTGTAACAAACTGACTCAACGAAAAGTTTGATAAACAGTTGATTTGTTTGAAAGGAGCCACAGAATGCCCCCTCCCCCCAGATCCCCTGATTTAACACCTCTCGATTTTTACTTATGGGGTCTTCTTCGAACACTAGTTTATAATACTCACCCACTAAACGCAATGGACCTTAAACAAAAGATAATTGATGCTTGCAACAATATTAGTAGTGAAGAATTCCAAAATATTTACAGAAGCATTATTACAAGAGCTCAGTTATGTATTGGAGTTGAAGGAAAACATTTTGAAAATGCTTTGTGAATTGTTTTGGTGAATTGTGTCTCTAGTATTTGTAACAAAATTTGTCCCTTTATACCAGTGGTCTTCCATCAATGTCTGCATATTTTAATTATGTGCTCCCACCGCATAGTGAGTATGACAGCTTTAAATGATCTCTGTCTGTGTAATGCTTTATTTAGACGCATTTGCAATAAAAAAAAATGTGACACATATTAACGTATTTTTGATCTAAACAATTTCCATCGGCAATTTGCTTATTATCCCTATTTTCACTGATGAAACAGCCTTTCACATGGTACGGAAAAGTGGAATAAGTCAGATTTTTTCCCTCCATCATAATTCAGCTGATTTTAAAGATACACTTATGCGGTTTCTTAATGATCTTGTTACATTACAAATAAAAATTTTCTGATTGACACAATTTGTCTAAGGGGGTCGTATAAAAATTTAAAAGTGTAACTTTTTGAAAATTAATGGGAGGACTATTTCATTAACGTAATCTTATTTCCTACCTTACTTTCAACGTATTTGCAATTTACATTGCCCACTTATCTCCAACAGGTAAAGAATTTAAACGCGTTTCAATCTTCTTAGGACACGCTGTTTAAACGTTAACTATACGTACGGAAAAGAATAGAGCAATGTATAGAAACTTTCTAAGCTTCTGGGTTAGCCAGCACATTAAATCATACCACACTGCCGGCATCATCATTTCATCAAAGCATTGCATCTTGATGTTAACTGTGCGATACGGTTTCTTCATTTTCAATCCAGACCGTCCGACCTACCCGAAGGTGTAAGGTATCTGTTTGGACGGACGGACAATGCCACCTAATTTAGATCGGAATCCAGTGGGGGAGCAATCCATAAGGATCGTACTTCCCTCCCACAAATTCACCCTCCTTTCCCTCCCACGAGACAGTTTCGTCAGAACCGAGATTTGAACTCGAGTCGTCTGAGTGCAATCCCCGTGCACTAACCACTGGACTGTCCCACCCTCTATACGATACGACTGACATTTTTGTTCACTCTAGAAACTGACAAAATTGCGACACACAATAAGTTTTTCTTCTGTCAGAAAAAGAGTTCAGTCCCCACCAAGAATCTTTATTTCTACGGAGTATGGGACTGTTAAATCTGTAGGTCCAAAAGTCTGCCCGAGAAGGGAGGGGCAAGGGAAATGTATGGATCCCTGTGGTTGCCACCCTCATTAGGTCTGGTTCAATTTGGATGGCACTGTCTCGGCCTTATAAACAGTTATTTTACCCTTTCGAATAGGCCGGACTACCTGGTTTGGTAAAAAAGAAATCATCGGTGGTGAAGAGCTCTACCAACAGTAAAATCTGTCCACAGATTCTATTTGCTGTATTAGGTGTGTGATTCTTAGTTTTAAAATATTTTATACCTAAGTGTTTTATGCTATGCACATGTGTATATTTTCTAATACTATGCACTATCCGCAGAATTATTTTTATGATGGATACATTTTTACACATGTATATTAAACGCATCATTATTAAGAAATGGGTAACAAAATAAAAAAAACCGTTGTGGGCAACACATGACTTTCCTTATATAATGTAATGAATTTATTAATTTATTACTTTTACAGTAAAAAAATAGGTTTTTCTTATAGTAGATTCTAATATTCTTTCCAAGATATTGAAATTTCGACAATTAGTCGTCATTTTCATTGATTTAGCGTCTTTTTTATCCATTTGGCGAAATTTTCGTTAATTTGGCAACCTTTCAAAAAGTCACCAAGTTGGCGACATTCCACCAGTTTCATCGCCAAAATCTCGCCAAGCGTTATGGACGAAGAAATAAGTTATTCTTACAGCAGATAAATGACTATTGGCGTTCAAATACAAAAGTATTACTCAAAGTATATTTTTTCATGAATGGAACGAGCTAGATCCACGAGAATGATGTCACCCAATTTATCGCATGGTATTACATATGAAAAGTAAACATGTTTCTCAATAGGAAATATATTTTTTTTTTCATTTTATATGACTTTTTGATAATTTTTTTTAAAAATGTGCAATATCTCGAAAACGGCTCATGTTAGCGTTCCAAAATGTTTGTCAATCGTTTTCTAATGAAAAATTACATAAGGAATGTCTATTTGCGTAACTTTATTAGTCGTTTTGATTATTTGACGATTTTTTCAAAATTTTATTCGAAAATTTAGGGCGGTTCTGAACATTCAATTACAACGTATAAAATCAATAAGCTTCCAGTGTTTACGGATCGTGATTTTTGTGCCAAATTTGGTTCAAATCGGTCCATTCGTTCGTCAGTTATCGTCTCCACAGACTCACTGACACACACACCCGCACGCACACACACACACACATACTTTCACACACGCACACACACACACACATACTTTCACACACGCACACACGCACACATACTTTCACACACACACACAGGCACAGACATCACTTCAAAAATGTTTGATTCGTGATCAGGAGTGCTTGAAACGTGCTCTCCCGTCGAAAACTCGAATTCGAATTTTCGACCCCGTCACAATACTTTCCTTATACATTATGTATATAAGGAAAGTAATAATGATTTCACAAATTATTTTGTAATGTTTTTAGATCAAATAATCCTTTTCATTAACAGCAACAGAAATTCTGGCAGCACTCTGCAGCGACGAGGAGCACAGACACAAATTTAATCAAGCACTTTTTCAATCACAGAAAGAGAAAGTTAAGCTCAAATGAAAAAGAGGCGAAAAGAATGAAAAGCAAGTTGGAAAGCGTTCCAAAAAGGAAAACAAATATTTCAAAGCCTAGATAAAAGAGAATTAGATGCCTCAGGCATGAGAGAATGAATGTTCTGTCCCTTATATAAAATGAGTAAATTAAAGGCCGACAGAAAATGCCCTTAATCTAAACATTAAGGGATTCTAGAAGTATCGAATTTCGCTACTTTTTTATAGTAGTTCAAAAACTTCTATTAAGCTTATAAATTAAGTTACAAGTATGTTATGAATGATATTTTCTTGTATATTCCCTATCCCATTGATATTTCCCCCCTGATATTTTCCAATTGATTGTCAGTCAGATGGAACTGTCTTATTAAAGAGAGAATTACTTCACCATTTTGTTCTATCAATTCGACATTTTCATCAGCTTCACTTTTATTTGATACTTTCTATCAATTCGATATTTGTATAATATATCACTGCTTAATTTTAATATATTATTACTTTCCTTATATACATAATGTATAAGGAAAATATTGTGACAAGGTCGAAAATTCGAATTCGAGTTTTCGACGGGAGAGCACGTTTCAAGCATCCCTGATCACAAATACCATATCTCACGAATAATAAGGAGACCATATCTCACGAATAAATAGAGAAATTCGAATGCAATTTGGTACAAAAATTACAATCTGTGAATACTGAAAGCCTATTGTTTTTAAACAGAAAAGAAGGTATAAAGTGATGTGTGTGTGTGTGTGTGTGAAAGTATGTGTGTGTGTGTGTGAAAGTATGTGTGTGTGTGTGAAAGTATGTGTGTGTGTGTGTGAAAGTATTTATGTGTGTGTGTGTGTGTGTGTGTGTGAAAGTATGTGTGTGTGAAAGTATGTGTGTGTGAAAGTATGTGTGTGTATGTGAAAGTATGTGTGTGTGTGTGAAAGTACTTATGTGTGTGTGTTTGAAAGTATGTATGTGTGTGTGTGTGTGTGTGTGTGTGTCAGTGAGTCTGTGGAGACGATAACTGTCGAACGAATGGACCGATTCGAACGAAATTTGGTACAAAAATTACAATCTATAAACACTGAAAGTCTATTGTTTTTACAAGCAATCGAATGGTCAGAACCTCCCTAAATTTTCGAGTGCAATTTCGAAAAAATCGTCAAAATATCAAAACCTCTAATAAAGTTACGCAAATAGACATTTCTTATGCAAATTTTCATTAGAAAGATTGACATAAATTTTAGAACGCTAACATGAACCGTTCTCGAGATATTGCATATTTAAAAAAAAAATATTAAAAACGCATATAAAATTATAAAAATTATTTCCCATTGAGAAACATGTTCACTTTTCATGTGTACTACCATGCGATAAATTTGGGGATATCATTCTCGTGGATCTACCTCGTTCCATTCATGAGAAAAGATACTTTGAGTAATATTTTTGTATTTGAACCCCAATAGTCATTTATCTGCTGTAAGAATAACTTATTTCTCCGTCCATAACGCTTGGCGAGATTTTGGAGATGAATTTGGCGGAATGTCGCCAACTTTGCGACTTTTTGAAATGTTGCCAAATTAACGAAAAACTCGCCAAATGGATACAAATGACGCTAAATCAATGAAAATGACGATTAATTGTCGAAAATTCAATATCTCGGAAAGAGTATAAGTATCTACTATAAGGAACACATATTTCTTTTTACTGTAAAAGTAGTAAATTCACTGCATTATATAAGGAAAGTCATGTGTTGCCCACGTTAGATTTCTTTTTAATGTTATAATCTGTTAGAAAATTATCTTTAAATGCTGAATGTTAGTGTGTATCAGTGAGTTTGTGGATGTAATACCTCCCTACCAGGTGGAATGTTTCTAACATAATTTGGCACGATTGTTATAACCAGTGAATACTGGAATACTACGGATTTTAAACACAACAAAATATTCGGAAAATTCCCAAAATTTTCGAATGAATTTTTAAAAATTCATAAAATATTAGTGCATTTAATAAGGTTTAGTAAATAGTCGTGTTATAATTTATTGTTAAAAAACGAATGACGTCAACGTTTGGACGCTGGTATAAATCATTCTGGAGATATAATACGTTTTCGAATAAATTACTCATTGCACTGTGCACTGTTATAATGTTATCGCATTGTTTGGCTGGGTATCAAGAGTTGTATAAATAACTTAAAAAACCAAAATTTCAACTATCTATACCATATTTTTTAATAACAATGGCGACAGCGCAAGACCTTTCCGAAAGTAGTTCAACAGTTCAAAACAGTATTACCGAAAGTCTCCATTAAAGAGCTTGACGGATATGGCTATCTCTAGTGATGGTAACGACTTTGGTCCAGTTCTTCGCAAGCAATTGCGCTTAATATCAAGTAGCGACGAATAATTATGTAACTAAATATTATTTACTTATTTTTGTTCTTAATTTTGAGTTCTCTATTCTTAATTTAAGATTAACAGATTCCTTTTTACTTTCCTTATATACATAATGTATAAGGTAAGTATTGTGACGGGGTCGAAAATTCGAATTCGAGTTTTCGACGGGAGAGCACGTTTCAAGCATCCCTGATCACGAATCAAACACTTTTGAAGTGATGTCTGTGTGTGTGTGTGAAAGTATGTGTGTGTGTGTGTGTGTGTGTGTGTGTGTGTCAGTGGGCCTGTGGAGACGATAACTGACGAACGAATGAACGGATTTGAACCAAATTTGGTACAAAAACCACAATCAGTAAACACTGGAAGCCTATTGTTTTCATACGCAATCGAATGTTCAGAACACCCCTAAATTTTCGAATGAAATTTTGAAAAAATCGTCAAAAAATCAAAACCACTAATAAAGTTGCGAAAATAGACATTTCTTATGTAATTTTTCATTAGAAAACAATTGACATAAATTTTAGAACGCTAACACGAACCGTTTTTGAGATATTGTACATTTAAAAAAAATATCAAAAAGTCATATAAAATAAAAAAAAAATTCCTATTGAGAAACATGTTCACTTTTCATATGTAATACCATGCGATAAATTGGATGACATCATTCTCGTGGATCTAGCTCGTTCCATTCATGAAAAAAGATACTTTGAGTAACACTTTTGTATTTGGACGCCAATAGTCATTTATCGGCTGTAAGAATAACTTATTTCTTAGTGCATAACGCTTGGCGAGATTTTGGCGACGAATTTGGAGGAATGTCGCCAACTTGGCGACTTTTTGAAATGCTGCCAAATTAATGAAAATCTCGCCAAATGGATAAAAATGACGCTAAATCAATGAAAATGACGACTAATTGTCGAAAATTCAATGTCTTGGAAAGAATATTCGTATCTACTATAAGAAAAACCTATTTTTTTACTGTAAATGTAGTAAATTCATTACATTATATAAGGAAAGTCATGTGTTGCCCACATCAGATTTCTTATTTTGCTTGCGATACTTTTTTTACCTATGAATTATGGATTTTAAATTTTATTGCGCAATAAAATTGCATATGTATGTATATATCATTCGTATGCATATCAGAACTTTTACAGTTTTCAGCATTTTTTTACACGGTTTTTAAACTAAATACAGTTCTTTCTTTATTTCATCTTACACGTTTTTCGGATAACATGGAACGTATCCCCAATTATTCAATCTATAGGAAACTTATCTTTTTTTACACGACTTTCTGAGGACGTAACTACCGTGTAAAAAAAGAGTTGGATATATATAATAACTAATACGAAAGTGCAGGAGTGAAAACAGTAAACACAGTATCAAACCGCGGACAATATAATAGCGTGTATTTAAGCAATGAGGAAGGGCCGGAAAAGCAGAGCACGGAATGGCCAGGACAAGGAAAATACATTAAAGAGTAGTATATCTGCCAGAAACGTCTTCAGGGGCACATTCTAGACAGATATACTAAAATCCGTTGTTTCTATGATTGCATAAAAACACGTGGTTAAAATTTTATGCAATCTGTGCCCAACAACGGAATAAACAAGAATAACAGAAAAAATACCAAATACAAAATTCAACCTTCAAACATAAAAAACCACATAATTATAAAATATATAGCGCACAAATGCACAAACATGCAAAAATAATTGCAACTCACAAGCCTGAAGGTCGCCAGCGTAAATAAACTGCATGGGAGTCCACCACGTGCACCAGCCTGAATGCTCACCACACGAAATACCACGTTGGAATAAACCGGACCAGAGAAAATGGAAGTAGTTGTACATAATTTCGGTGAAACAAACCCAAGAGTTCCGAAACTAACCGAGAAGTGACCACTATTATCGAAAACGTTTAAAGTATAGATAACACTGTTTTTTGGAGTCGTAACCTGTTTTTGTTTTATTTGCTTTTTAGATATCCGCCTTAACGGTTTTATGAGTGTTTTAAACTTTTTCCTTACCCAGCGAGGCGGTTTTTAAAAAACAAATTTGCACGTTTTTAGTGTAATTGAAATTACTGTATTTTTAATAATTTTAACTTTTTATTTTTTCCCATATATATATATATATATATATATATATATATATATATATATCCATTTGGCGATGATCAGATGATTATAACAGCAATGAAATTCGATTTTCGAAACTAATCAACGGAAGGTTAAATACGTTATAGACATATGAAAAACGTTAATAAAATTTTAATTTAGAATTGTATGATTCTATTGATTGAAACTCTAGTCATTTGTTTTAAATAATAAAATATTAGTGTCTAATTCACAAATTCGTTTATTATATGAACTTTATTGCTCATGGGATACTATCAATATTTCCAATTGTCAAATTAGATTTACACGAAATATAAATTAATTTAGTGATACAGAAAAGCGCCAAATGTTAATCTGCGTATCCACACGGTGTGTGAAGGAATTAAAGTCATTTTATTATGTAGGGACAGTCATTGACTGCCCACATTAGATGATTTGTTTTATTTTCTCAATTTTCTCATATTCACCAATAAAAGTTGATGAGATTTGCTTTGTTCATCGAATACACTTTAAACCTGACATTGGTTCTTTGACTTATCAAAGATGATCAGTCAACTGAAAAAAAATGACGTTTCTTTGCCTGGATGTATTTTCAAAGGAGAAAAGTTAAATAGCACGAGAAGGGTTAGTCATAGATTTATGGAGTTAGTCTTATTCTTTTTATTGTCAAAAATTGTGTGAAAATTAATTATTTCATTGCTAAGTTTGAGCATACGCAGTATTTTATTTTAGATTTTGAAAATTTTTGTGGGCCATTTCGCAAAATCGGAATGGTTATATTTTTCCAAATCATGCTAAAATCAAATCAACACCAGGACAATAGATAAGAAACTTAACTGCAAAATTTTATGAAATTCTATCACATAGTTTTTTAACAGCAGTGAAAAACCCGTCTTTACCCGTCCTCAAAATTAAAAAAAACTTAAATATGTTGAGAAAGACTCATCTTAGTAATGGGGTTGGTCTTAATCTTATAGTCGTAAAAAATTACATACAAAACAAGCATTTATTTGATACATCTGAGCTGTAGTCTTTTATTTTAGATTCTGACGATTTTTGAGGGCCATTTCGCAAAACCGAGCAGTTTCTTTTTTCCAGATTTCTTGTCTTCAAGTTGTGTATCCTATTACAAAGAAATCACAGATCAAAAGAGTAATTGAATTGTTTCCCAAATTTTCATAATTTACCACTTGCTTTAGACGAAAGTTTTTTACTGCCAAGCAATAAAAGTAAAATTCACTATAGAGCTACAAAGATCATGAAACACAAATTTAATCAAGTACTTGCCCATCAAAAATGAAGAAAGTGCTAACAAATGAAAAAATAATGAATGAAATGAAACGAAAGTTGGAAGTATATAAAAACCAATCACGTAAGTCCTGTATAAAAAATTAACTCGATGCTTCAGGCATGGGGAAAACCACGTAACTTATCCTTACAAGAAAGAGTAAACTATAGGAAAATTGAAAACACTTTTATTCTATAAGACAAAGATTTTCAATAATGACAAGTTTGGCCATAATTTTTTTGTGCTTGAAAGGCATATAATAAGTTAAATTTCGTTTCAAGCAATTTACAAGTAAATAATATGCAGTTACTAAAGTTAATTTTAGGTAAACTCCACTATTTCATTAAGAAAAAACCTGTATTAATATTGCAATCTATCATTTTAAAATTGCTATCAAGGAAGTCAAATATGTACACATTTTCTGTTTTAGTGACAGGAAAGTAGAGGGTCGTAATGCATTTATATATGATATATCCCATTATAAATTTTTGCGCGAAAACTATTTTAAAATATTCTATAACTTTCATAGAATTATATTCAAAATAAGACCATTATTTTCAAAATTTCAAATAATTTTCCCTTTTTATTAAATATGCAGTTTGGAATATACTTTCTTTAAAGACAGCAGCATCTGTGGATCAATTTTGCCTTTCCTGTGCATTTGTCAGAATAGCCAATATCTACAATGACATCAACATTCCATGCTGCTAAGTTTATAATAAGCCCGAAACTGGTTCAGGAATGCTGTTATCTGCAATAAGTATTACAAACTTTTGAGAACAACACCTAAAGTGTGATTCTGTGATTATGAATATAGAGTGTTGTGATCACTATGTTCTTTGAACACTTAAAATTCACATTATATGTATATAATTTATATACATATTTTATTTATATATATATACATATATATATATATATATAGCATGCATAGACGTTAGTTAAATGTTTCATATAAATTATATAAAATTTGAAAAGTAGTAAGTATCATCTATTGTGTGTGATGATCAATATTCAATACTATGCAACTAAACTGTCAAAACTAACTTTGTGGATCTAGTTCTTTCCATGCACGACATAAAGATATTTTTTTGTAATAGTTTTGTATTTTGACGCCAAAGAATACACAAATAGACATTATTTCAAGGGATATTGATTAAACGTCAATTATATTTGGATGAGGATCTAACCCGTATATATGACTTAGTCATTTGCCTTGGACGAAGAAGTTCACAACTGCAAATTTACGTGATGGTAATTCAATCCCCGAAAACATTGTCGGGCTGGTTTTGAACACCATTGTTTCGTTGTGAAAGAATTCTCAATTCATTGCATTCGATATGTAAAGCCATGTGCTGCTTATACCAGACTCCTTTTTACAGTATTACAATATTTTTATTCCGATAAGAATACACAAAATTCGCTACCCAAGAAAGTAATGATACGTAAGAGTAGAAAAACTGCTTCGTTTCCGAATTTCAATTATTTTCCCACCCTTTCCGATTAAACAAATCCCTTTCATTTACAGTGACAAAAGATGGGAACACTTTAGGGATTTAGGGATCACGTAACACAAATTTAATCAAGTCCTTTTTCATCCCGAAATAAGAAAGTTCTCGCAAATTAAAAGTAAGTTGCAAGAAGAAAAATCGATCTTCTCAAAGTGAAAAAGAATTAAATGCCTTGGCCGTCAGGACATCCATGCCCCTCCCTAGTCCGAAGGAAAAGTGGGTGACAGAAAGATAGTTAACACTTCTCTTCCATACACTTAGAATTTGCAAGAATGTCATATGTCGCCATTTTCTTATGCATAATAAATCCTGACGCGTCCAACAAATGATTTTTTTTAAATAACAAATTCAGATAATACTTCTGTCTTTCTATATATTAACAAGTAAAAGCAAAAAAAGGTAGTTTTTTCTTAGGGTATCCACTTTTATTATTTGTATGCAATTTAAATGTATGAAAAATGTATTTATTAAAAATTTTACTCTAGTAACATGCCAATATTTGTAGCCAATGTAGAACCAAAATATGTCCAATATGAAATGTGGGCATTTTGACAATTTTGTGTCAATATTTGCCTCCAATATTGGTCAATACTGGCTGTTTCATTTTTATAGATAACATTAGTATGCCTCTCCAATATTTAGTTAATATTGCCATGCCTATATATACCAAATATGTAGCTAGTAATAGTTGCCAATATATTCCAAATACTGAAAGCATTTTCAATGTGGCGCCAATATTTCCGTAATATTATAATTACGAATTATAGCCAATATTGGTTTGTCAATTAAATTAAATATACATTTTTCATTTTACCAGAAATAAATGTAGCAAGTCATAATATAATACATTTTCATGTAAAATTTTCACAATGTTTTTCAAAATAAGTTTGTGCTAACGTGAAATGTCCCATTCATTTCAAAATGCTCATTGGTATTTCAGTAGAAAATTTTGGATCAATAAAAATGGGTAAATCTTCTCATCGATCAAACTTTATCCTTAAACTTCAGTTAGGGCCTTTCAAGGATGATAGATAAAGTGGATTTTTCCTTTACTAAGAGTACGGGCCAACATTTTCGTAAAATTCCACATGTATATTTTATTTGAGCATTCTATAAGTATATGTAATTATTTGCCGAGTTAAGGTCCATTGCTATTTGACATAGTTCATTGTCGACTGTATTAAATTTTATAACATTTTATAATATCAATACCTAAAACTAAAATGAACTGCTGCTACTTCTTTTTCTTCGAAACAGATCGTCCGACCTACCCGAACTTGAAAAGTATGTGTTTGGGGAAGTTGAAAGGTATGCATTGTGCAGAGAAGTGTCACCCAATGTAGACCGAAACCCAGCGGAGGCGGCAATCACGAGGGACGCACCCTCCTTTCCTTACCACCAACCTCTCGAAAGGACTTACGGACCCACATATGTACTGTGCTCGTACTCCGAGGGAACACGGGAACAATTTGTTCAGAGGCGGGAATCTAACTCGTGTCATCCGAGTGGAATCCCCACACTTTAACCACTGGGCTGTCCTTGCTGCTTGTAAAACAAGAAGTTACACAATTTTCTCGTACGAAGTTTGACTACAATTGTTTCAAGGGTGTTATAAGCACCCTTCTTTAGGTGCTTACCATCACAGTTGGAACAGTGTGCACCATTAACAAAAGCTAAGAATATAGCTTGCCTCTTCATAGTTCACTCTCGGCTTTTATTAAGGGTGCATACTGTTCCAATTGTGCTGGTTTGGCCTGAAGAAGGGGAGTTATAACACCTTGAAAAAGTATAGTCACTTAACTGACATGTGCCTGCTTTTGAACAAGAAAGTTGTATAAGTTCTTAACAATGCCTCCTTTTTAACACTTTACAACAAAGTTGAAAAGTGTTTATGACTTTGTTCATTCTGTCTGTCTGTCCGTTAGCACGATAACTGCCGTAAAAATGACTTAATCAAAATGAAATTTTAGTATGTTGTTCAGACGGTCTGTAGGACCTATGGGAATATAAATGAATAATATCACCCAATTAGTTTTAGATTGAACCCGGGTTGAAAAAATGAAATACATTGAGCCTTATGGGACCTAATTTTTCAAACATTTTTTAAGCGGATTTAAAATTCACAAATTGCTTCGAAAATTTTAGGTAATGTTCAAATTGTTCCATAAAATATATAAAAAAAAAATTCAGCGAAATATATTCAGTAGTTTTTTAAATAAAAATTAAAATAATAATTACACCTCTTATATGAAACGATCACGTGACCATGATATGAAACGATCACATGACCCACTTCAAAATGATATATGGCATCCATCTTGTTTCAAAATCGGAATTTTTCTAAGTCCTTTTTAATTCATATTGAGTGTTGTATCCGTCATAAAACTACTTTATTTTTGCTTAAATTCTGTGCATCTACATACTGAAACAACGCAATGGCAATATATTGGAGTTTAAATGCTCATCTAAATTTGATTGTTTCTACAACTAAGCCTATTTTTCACCTACGTAAAATGTAAACAGCAAAATATGTAGAATGAGTTGTATTAGAATTCCTGTATTTTTTAACACAAAATAATTTAGTCCATGGAGTCTGCATGGCTGATATGAATGAAATATTAATTGATTTTATAAAGAGAAGGACGATATTTTTCTATGAAGTTTTAAGCATAGAGTTTAATTATCTGTAGCTCCATGGTCTTAAATAAAATGTTTAAATAAAATAAATTATTATAGTATTGTGATGAATGAAATGAATGGGAGAAAGTTATGAATGAAATCCTGTTTTTATAGAGAGATCCAGGCGTGTTATTTTTTCTATGACGTCATTTGAATTAATTTCAGTTGTTTTCGATGAAGTTTTCAAATATAATGAATTATCGCAGTATTATGATAATTCTAAAACTATTACCGAGGAATGTATAACATTTTAGAGATGTTTAAACCAGGCAATTTATATTTCAATGCCGTCATTTGAATGAAGTTCATTTTATTCGATGAAGGTTTAAGTTTTCAAATATAATAAATTAATGCAGTATTCTGATAAGTTTCAAAATATTACCGAGGAATGTATTGCATTTTAGACTTGTTTAAATAAAATTGCATTGAAGTTGGAAAGTGTCTCATAATCAATGCTTTAAGCATAAGCATGATCGATCTTTCTTGTTTATTTTTCGATATGCTTACTCGCTATAACTTTTACTAACACTTGTTATTAACATCACGTGGGCTCTTCGCTCAACATTTTGACGGGAACTTTCTCGGCTCCCAGAACACGTAAACATTTTCAGCTATAAAATTTTCACGTCAATACGTCATTTTAATGGACTCGTTCCGCATATTGCTACCACAGCACGTAGAGACTCTCGGAACATTTTCATTTACTAAATCTTTACGTTTTTGCATTACGTCGCTATGCAATTTAGGCATAACTATGTTTTTGACTTTTTCTCGTCTTTTCTTTGCGAATTTCAGTTCAGCGTATTTAGCTGAAACATTGTTCCGGTTCTAAGACGTTGATCAATTAATATTATAAACACTTTGATTTACTTGTCTGTTTATGTATCTATCTCTGGGTAACGCTGCTACAAAATGTTGCCAAACATGTTTCAATCACGGAAAAACATTTCAATTTAGATTCTAACCCAGACCATCAGCATTTTTATAACTCTCCATGAGAACACCAAATTTTTCCGATCACCCTTTGATTGTACACCTTCCCTGCTGCTTGAATTCAGTGTTCATATTAAAAACCGGAGAAATTCCTATTCTTCCGGATTCTTCTTAACTAATGAAATGTTTGCTTGAACGCGGTCCGTTTCCTTTTTTTCAAAGAAATATTTTAAAAGTAAATTATTATTCTGTTAAACCTTTTCACATCATCAGAGTGATTGCATTGTCTAAAACAATAAAAGCAAATGTTTCCTCCTTTCAAATTATTTTCAATTTTTCTTCCTTAGTAATCTTAAGTTCACAATTTTTTTTTTCTTCCAAAGGCTTAGATAAAATCAAAAATAACTTATCTCTTTTAAAACGGACGGCATGGGCGTCAGGTTTACATTCTAGAGTACAATACTACACTAGCGAACTTTACCCGATAGCAGTTACTAAATATAGCAAGCAGTTTTTATGGCAATTAGTTATTAGAAAATTTTGCCTCCGCCGTAACAGCTGTACCATTTACGTTGAACAGTTTTCTGAGGTGTAAACCCGCGCAGCAGACGTGTGATACCCCTAAAGAAGAATGAAAATGTCATGCAATTCGTGTACACTCGAATAGCAGACCTGAAACCCCTTAAAAGTATTGAAAATTTTATATTAATCGGAGCTACAAGGGCTAAGATAGATCAAAATACCGATAAAAATATGGAGAGAGTTATAATCGGAATTTTGCCTCTACGACGGACACGAATGAAATCGCAAATTCAACAACCGTAGCACAAGTCGACCAATTGCACCCATAATTTTGTTTTTCTATTCCTCTTCTGATACGATCACCGAATACAAATTGCAAATTTCTTCCGAAAGTCTCAAACCAGCTCTGGTCATGACGTCAAGCGTCAACGATAACGAAATTTTCTACAATAGATTTAGTCATGGTGAGAACTCTCTAACTCCAATGATTCAATTTTAGCGCTCTAGACAATATAATTATTTTAAATTGTTTAAATGATCTAAACATTTTATTTCTTTTGAAGTAGCAACATCGTCTGCAAAGTTAAATTTTGAAGATGAATTGCCCAAAAGCAAATCTGATGTGGCCAGCACATGACTTTCCTTATATAATGCAATGAATTTACTACTTTTACAGTAACGAAAAATATATTTTTTTTATAGTAGATATTTATATTCTTTCCAAGATATTGAATTTTCGTAAATGAGTCGTCATTTTCATTGATTTAGCGTCATTTTTATCCATTTGGCGAGTTTATCGTTAATTTAGCAACATTTAAAAAAGCCGCCAAGTTGGCGATATTCCACTAAATTCGCCGCTAAAATCTCGCCAAGAGTTATAGACGGAGAAATAAGTTATTCTTACAGCAGATAGAGAACTATTAGCGTTCAAATACAAAAGTATTACTCAAAGTATCTTTTTTCATGAATGGAACGAGCAAGATCCACGAGAATGATGTCACCAAATTTATCGCATGGTATTACATATGAAAAGTGAACATGTTTCTCAATAGGAAATATTTTTTTTTATTTTATATGACTTTTTGATATTTTTTTTG